>APFE031526836.1:113720-140879 GCA_000404065.3 Pinus taeda | reverse complement strand
GGGGGCGAGGGCGGCTGAGGGGGGCGGGGGCAACAACAGGTGGTCATTGCAGATATTCCCCATGGTTTCAATATTCCAAACATTGACTATGATAGTGACCCTTATACTTATCAAGCTCTTAGTAAAGTGGTTGCGGGATTTGAAGAAGTCACGTCATCACCATTATGGAGATTTGTGACATTTCATTCAGATACACAATTGGCAATGATATTGTCAAGCTTCAAGGGGAAAACAAATTCAAGGATTCAGCTTACATGGTAAGACGTTTAAAATGTATATTTGATCAATGTTGAAAAATTCATTTATGTACAAGTTAATTGAACTTTTACTATTTTATGTTACATGCGAAAGTCAAATCTTCTTAACAATGAAGATCAACAATTTAGAAATGATTGTGAGTTCATTCATATTGATAGTTGGGCAAAAGATGATAGCCATATATCTATGATTTTTAATCAGGTAGACAGAAAGAGTCATAACCAAATACTAACTTATGATGTTGTTGTGAGAAAACTAACATATGAAGACAAAGAAGCAAAAGGAAAGATAGTTGACATTTATCAAAAACCACAATTATTGATTAATTATCTTATAGACATTTGTTCAAATGAAGGAGATTGGGTTCTGGATTCATTTTCTAGCTCAGGTAAGTTTTATTATATGGAATTAAATTTCAATATGTTATTTTTTAATTAATATGTCATTGTACAAATTTAGTTCATTATTTCTTTTGTTCATGATAATTAGGTACAACACTAGCATGTTGCCTTCAAAAAGAAAGAAATTGCATTGCAATTGAAAAAGATCCACTACAGTGCAATTTCATTTAGCAAAGAATTAATGCTCTTCAATTTCTTCCAGATGCAATGCAAGAAATTGGGTTGAAGAAAGGGGACTTTAGTGAATCACGTGTGGCAAAAAAGGCAAAGGAACCCCAACCACTATTATATGGAATGTTTGGAAAAACATACATTGGGAGATTTGCAGACATCAAAGATCCATTAGAAGAGGAAAATGAGTAAAATGAAGCAGAAAATATTGTAGAAGAAGACAATGATGAAACTCTAGAGGACGAAAAGTTTGGATTACATGACATTGTTGATTAAATTTAAGTTATGCTTGTAAATCAAGCTTTGTAATGTTTTGAATTTGACATTTTATGAGAAGAATAAACACTCAATTAGGGTTGTTATCTGTTCAATATTTGTAATATGTGATTTTTGCATTGATTTTTAAGTTAATCATTATTTTTTGAAAAAAAAAGTGACTATTATTATTTTTTTAACATGAAATTCATTAAAAAAACTATTATTTAACCATTTTTAGTTAAAATTATTGTATAAAAATTGTGATTTTGCCATGTCAATTCTAGCAAAAAATTATCAAAACATGTAGTTTTTTAGTTATATTTATGTTAAAAATGGTTATTTTTATGTCGATTGTTAAAAAATATTGTTTTTTAGAAACAATTATTTCATGTGGATTGAAAAATTAATTAAGGATGTATAAATATGTAGAATATCGAAAATTCTAAATATCGATCTTCTAATTTAAAAATGTAAAACAATAAAAACCTCACTAAAAAAAAAGTTAAAATTAAAATAAAAAACAAGAAAATGTGAAGAAAATGACCACTTCAAAAATGATCAAATTTACAAAATAATTATTTACATTTTATACATTAGAAAAGTCAAAAAATAGGTATTTTAAAAAGAGGGGGTGATGCAGAATACGAACTTTTCAAAATCAACATGAAAATCACTACCATTCTAAAATGTAATATACATAAAACTATCCTTCCCATGACATTCCTTCAAAAAACTATGCTCTAAAAAAAACACGTTCGTTCTGCATCACCCCTTTTCAAAATCATGTCACTTTTTTGCTATCTCTACAAAATGGGTAATAGTATCAGTTCCCGTTTCAAAGTTTACATTGTTATACACAACTACCCTCCTTTGAACAAAAACCCCTCCTGCATATTATAGTCCATCCATGAACTGTTATCCTTCAACATGGATTTTGGAAAGCTTTATAGGCTTCATTAAAATTTGCATATGTTTGATACAAGTCCTTAAGATGTTTGAATCCTAATACTTGTGTCGTACTTTCATGTAGGGTCAAATTCCTCTTGGTTAATGAATTTTCCACTTTGTTAGCTTGACCGTTGATGTGTTTCAACACAAATGTAAAACTTTGCAAGTACTCCACCCACTTCGCATGTTTATGGTTCAACTTATGTTGTTGCATAATATATTGTAATGCAGAATTGTCTGAAAATAAGAGAAATTCATTGACCAGTAGATAATGTCTCTAATGCTTTAGTGCTTAGATGAATGCATATATTCTTTATCATAAGACATGTACTTCTACCTACTTTCATTTAATTTCTCACTAAAGTAGGCTACTAACTTATCTTCTTGGCTGAGTACTGCACCAATGGCTATCCCACTGGCATCAAAACGAACTTGAAAAAGTTTGTTAAAGTCTGGTAATCTTAAATTTGGTTTTTCAATGATCTTCCTTTTCAACAACTAAAAACTCTTCTCAATCGATTATGTCCAATGAAAAGGATGATTTTCCTTCTTAATTGTGTCCACCATGTGTGCACAAATTCCATAGAAATTTTTAATAAATTTGCGATAAAAACTCGCCAATCCATGAAAACTTTGTACCTCAAACAAACTCTCGGGAGACAGCCAACTAACTATGGTTGCAACCTTCTTCGGATCCATTTTTAGTTCATTCTCAGAAATCACAAATCCCAAATAAATTAATTCTTTCTTTAAAAAAGAGCATTTCTTCAAATTTATGAGCAATTTATAATGCTACAATTTTTCTAATACATACCTGACATGTCGAAAATGCTCTTCCTTCATTTTGCTAAATATAAGTATATCATCCAGATATACAATCACAAATTTACCAATGAATTCTTTCAACATCTCGTTCATCAAACACATGAACATGTTGGGGGCATTGCTCAGTCCAAATGGCATAACCAGCCATTCATATAAGCCTTCATTAGTCTTGAAAGATGTCTTCCACTTGTCACCTTCTCGAAGGTTGACTTGGTAGTAGCTGCTTTTCAAGTCTATCTTTGAAAAGTATGTTGGTCCACTCAAACAATCCATCATATCATCCATCGAAGGTAAAGGAAACATGTACCTAATAGTGATCTTATTAATTTCCTAGAAATCAATGCACATCCGCCACTCACCTCCTTTCTTCGGAGCTAAAACAATCGGAACCGCACAAGGGCTTAGAATTTCCCGAATCAGCGCTTTATCCAACAACTCCTACACCTACGTCCTGATTTCCTCATTGTAATTTGGACTGATCTGGTAAGCAGCTTTGTTTGGAAAAATGGATCTTGGAATGAAATCAATATGGTCACTAATGCTCCACTTTGGTGGAAATTTGTCTCGTAGATCATATACCACAATATCACTAAATTCCTGCAACATGTCTTGTATCTCTACAAGCAAGTCAGTAATATCAATATGTATCAACACTGTTTTTGGCCTTCGCACAACTGCATATTCTACCTCATTATCCGGAATCTGTCGCAGAAACTCTTTTTCACCTAACAATAATGCTTTTGTTCCACTAGTTTCCGCAACATCCTCTTCCTTCATGGGCACTAGCATATGCTTTATCCCATCTTTAATAAACCTATAACAATTTGTTTCCCCGTTATGGACGAACTTCCTATCATACTGCCATGGTCTCTCCACCAGAATATGGCACACGTCCATCAGCATGATATCACAAGTCACCTTGTCCTTGTACTTACCATATGAAACTCTCCTTCGCACTTCTCATCGACTAGTAGTTCATGTCCTTTTTGCAACCAAGACACCTTATATGGAGTTGGGTGCTTCAACTTCTCCAAACCCAATTTCCCCACCATTTCAATAGCTACTACATTATCATTACTTCCACTATCTATGATTAATTTGCAACATTTCACATGCGACTTGCACACCATCTGGAACAATGCTTTCCTTTATGTCTGATCAGTTGCTTCCTTAGCTGGTTTCAATAACACCTTGTTCAACACCAAGGCTTCCCTTGTTTCAAGCATATTTTCCACCTTCTGTGGCGGTGCCTCCACTTCATTGCACTGAGCAACATATGCTCCCCTCTGTCCAATTTATTCATTTTCAAGACATTCAAAGGACTTGTGTCCCCACTTGTGACACTTGTAACACTAATAGGAATTTCCTTTGCCTCTGCCATTACCTCTTCCTCATTGGTATGACCTTCCTCCTCTAGGTTTACCTTCCCTTTCAGTCTGCTCCGAAGTTTTCGAACTGCTACCCTCTTCATTGCTATTGGCAGTCCTACCTCTGCTAAAGGGCTATCCCCTACCTCTACCAAAACCACATCCTCTTCTGGCATTCTATTTCCTGGTGATATTTTCCTCTACCTTCAAGGCACTCTGATAGGCTTCCTCTATGGTCTTAGTGGAAAGAATACTAATTTTGTCTAGGATATCCATTCGTACACCATTTACAAACCTCGTTGTTTTCTCAGGGGTATCTTCAACATAGCCAGATCTCAGGTTTACTTTATAAAATTCTTGAGTATATTCCTTTATGATCATCGTTCTTTGTCTCAGGTTCTGTACTTGTCTAGAAAGGGAAATTTGGTTATCTTTAGGCAAAAAATTTCTCTTCATTTTAGCAATCATCCTATCCCATCTTTTAATCAATGGTTTGTTCAATTTTCTCCTTTCTGCCTGCACACTCTCCCACCACAGTGTTGCATGTCCTTTTAATTTGGTGATATCAAACTTGATCTTCTTGTCTTTGCTGATTCCTTCATATTCAAAATATTTATCTAGTTCACTTATCGAGTCCAACAATGCCTCTGTGGACAAACTGCCATCATAATTAGAAAGCTCTGGTCTTGGCTTGCTATTAGCTAGAAAAATTGATCACAACAGTTTAATCTCTAGTTCCTCTTCATCTGACCCATCTGTGGTGGCTGCGTTTTCTTCCTCACTGTCATCCCCACCTTCTGGATCTCTGTGCCTTCTTGCTTCCGCTACTGCCAAACATGTAGTTAAGGTCTCCATCTCTTCTCGTATCCCTTCATCTACTACCCTTCTAATGACTCTACCTTGACCTCTTCTACCTACCTCCATCTTTACTGAGAAAATGAACTAACTTGCTCTGATACCAAAAATTGGTGGCAATATCGAGGAAAGGAAATGTGTCAACAAACTACTTAACTTCATAGATCTTCGAAATAAAAAATATAGGTTTTAGGTGTAAGGGTTTAATGCAACTTTTCATTTTTTTGGCATGCCACTTTGTACTAGCCTTGGTTTCGCAAATGTAGCTAATTCACATCTGTCAAGGGAAAACTAAGAGTCATCCTCCATTCTTGCATCCGCTGTTGGTCTGGTTCAGCTCTGTGTATGCACTATGCCTTTGCTTGTTTCTTGTGGTGGTTTGTTTGCTGATCCACGGAGGCTTTAGGTTGACTTTAAATCTGCAAGTCTTCACTTATTCTTTGCTTCATGGCTTATGCTTCATTTTTGTTCTACTCATGGTGGTTTCCGATTTTAGTTCTGGTGTTGACCTAGCTTTGTGTATCCACAGGTTCTTCCCTTGCTACTTCGTTGGGCGGCTCAGTAAACATTATTTGAGGTAAATTTTTGTTCTTGTTTCATTTATGCATTTCATTTTTTTTTTTATTCTAACCTTTGGCCCCTTGGTGAGCATGTAAGCTTACCAATGGGTTCTCACTGGGAGAAACCCTCTGGCTAATGACTCGATTCTCGTCCTCTGAATTGGAGACAAGATTTTTTCATGTAAACCCTTGTTCTTCTCTTCTTTTATCTACTTTTTTTCACCTTATTTTACCTTCCTTTCCGGTTTTTAACTACCCATATGATTTTCATGGTGATGTGTAGGTCGTACATGGAAAATGCTACTCCACAACCTCATTCTTGGGAGTCTTTGCGGCTTGGAGAAATAGGGTAGGATCCCTCTGTGATTGTCTTGTTGTTTTTTCTTGCGTTATCCTTAGTCAGGCATAAACCCTTGGGGTTTCATTTTCTCAGTAGTGTTTTTTATGGTTTTATGGGTTTCAAACCCTTGCTGTCAGACTAGTCTTGGTGTGCAAAACATTTCTTTCTACACTTGTGGGTTTCGAAACCCTCTACTATTTTGGTTTCATAAATGTATATTGAACTGTTAAATTTCGAAATGTAACAAATGCACAAGTGTGCTTGAATACTGGATGTAAATGTACCTGGGTTTTTCAAAAAGAACGTGATATCTTTGTTGGCTTTCCCTTTGTCTGTTTTTTGGTCTGAAATGCCTTCAGTCATGAGATTTTTGTCAATGTCATTCGGACTCTTTAATGAAATGCTTCACTATTTTGCTTAAAACAATATTTGAAGAACTAATGCACAGGAAAAAAGAAATTGTCTTTATTTCTTTATGACAAAGGTTTTAGATTCATTTTTTTTCACATATACTCAAGAAAACAAATCGTAATTTCAATTTTTGTATTCTTTCTTCTCTTTATATGGAAAACCATCACAGTGGGGATATGGTTTGGATTTTATGCCTTACTAGCAATCCCTTACAGTTCAGAAACTATCCTTTAGTTACCTTATAGTTATCTAACAGTTTCTTTAAACATACTCTTAACTAATCCTATTTTACTTGCTTGCTTAATTTTTAAAGGACAATGGTTGTGTCAGCCTTAATTTAAATAAAACAAATTTTGTAATTTTTTCCTTCCTTTCTAGCTATTTACTTCTCAGTTGAATGCTTTTGCATCAAAATTCTTGAACTAGTCATAGGTTCAGTGCCCTCTGCTCTTATGTCTATAGAGCTTATACCTTCTACCATTAAAGCGTCCTTAGTTAGCCATATTGTACACATTATTTGAAAACAAGGGATTAAAAATTTGGTTCATTTTGCAAATATAAATACTCAAGAAAACTGATGGGTAATGAGTACTGCATGGTTAATGAAATGGAACTTCTTTTGGATCTGTGTGTAATTTCATAGGCTGGGTAGGCATGGAACCTACAAGCAAAGAAAACAGGAAGGAGACCCTTAATTGGGAAAGATGGATGTTTAATGTTAGCACATATATTGGGATTAGTATGGCTAGCAAAGTTGTCGCGGAAATATATGGCTTCTGTTGACACCTAATCATCAGGATCGGGTGAATAAGTGTAACTGATGTAAATAAATAATAAGAAATATGAATAGTTACTAGGAGATGAAGTGAATAGTTTCTCCCTCATGTATATATAAAAGACCAACTTGAAGGAATATGAATGAATTGATTTTGAGGAGTTACTACCTAGTATGACATGGTATCAGAGCCAGCTCCATTTTTGGCATTCCAGTCTGCCCTTGTAACTCCCTTCTACCTATGTTCTGCCTATTTTGCAGAACCGACACATCTTCCATGCTCATGAGGCCTGAACCCACCTTCCATACACTGTCATATACGTTTTTTATTCCAAGCCTGAACACTGCCTGAAAGATTGGCCCGAACATTGGTGCTCTAAACCTCCATACCTAGGATACTCCAACGTATCTGGCAACTGCATATGCATTGGTACTACCAGGACAGTGGCCAAACAACTATTGGGACTTCTCAGGTTTCCATTATGCCTCTCCAAAATTGTTGTAGGAAGAAATGTGGGCCATGAGAGGTAGGGTATTGTAAAGTACCGCTTTTATTTTTCAACTGGAGACTGGAGGTGCTGCTAATCGAACTCATAACATGTTTTAGGAGGTTCCAACAAACAACTGTTATGCTACAAATCTTCCTCTATCCCTCTGTATTTGTTGCCGGATCTGCGGAATTCATCTTTCACAACTTCGGTGTAGAGTCCACATGCCCATTTCCCGCAAAACGTGTCTCGGATGAGGGCTATGTAAGCAGGTGTGCATTCCTCCATTAGCCCACAACATTTGCTACTCACCACCTCTACTTCCACTCCGCATTTTCCTTCGAAATGATCTGCCAAACTCATCATCTCTGAAGCAAATTTCTTTCCAAAAAATGCCTCTGCCAATACCTTGTCCGCTTGCGTCCTCCTTGCTGAAATTTCAGTTCTTGAAATGCTCCATACGTAGACCTCCATTGTCAAACCTCTGGTTGCTCTCTCCATGCTGCTCCATTGTTTGGCTACACTCTAAACACTGCTCCCAACAATACACATTGGTAACACATAGACCTCCCCTCCTCTCTACTACCATATGCAATTTTTTGATTACCTTGAAGAAGTTCTAGTCAGCTGTGGCTAGTGGTGGGAGCGCTAGTGGATCTGTATACATTATATGCTTCCTGTGCATTAAACATTTTTGGAGACTGCATTAAATTTTTTTTGAAGACTATGTATGCATGCTCTGAATGCCTTTTATTTGGTGCATTGGATTTTTTCTTTTGCATTGGCTCAGAAATATGTATCCATGGTGCACGTGTTGAGAAAAGATGTCATTAAAAATCAGTTGAAATCTTTTATATGTTGAGCCAGATGTGATCGATATATAATGGGCATACAATATATGAAGTGCACGTCTTCTATCAGCAGAAGTATTTTTTTCTATCAGTAGAAGTATTCTTTCTATCAGCAGAAGTATTTTTTTTAGCAGCAGAATTTTTTTTTTTGCTAGCAAAAGTATTTATACAACACTCATATTTTACAATGAATTCAATCATATCAATTGTGGGAATAGTTATCATTGGCAAGGAGAACTATCCTGAGTGGTCCCATATGATAAAACACACCCTCATTTTCAATGAGTTGTGAAAAGGAGTGTGTGTTGGAGACAGAGACAAAGACCCAAAACATCCTACCTCAGACAAAGAGTTTGCCATTTGGGAAAATAAGAACAGCAAAGCCTACACATTAATTGTAGCATCTATAAGTGAAGAGGTGAGTCACCATATTTTTCCATTTTAAATTGCTTTCGAAGCCTTGAAAAAGCTTAAAGAACTCTATGACTCACATTCTACACTTCAAGTTGTTCAACTCATGATTAAACTCTTCACTCTTGAATTACAGAATAATGATCTACTTGTTCTTGCATTTGAAGTAAAATCTATAATGCATGATATCAAAGCCACTAAGGTTGAATAAGATATTCCTCTTATCACTTTTCTCAAGGCACTTTATCCTACTTACTCCAATTATCTTGAGTCATTGCAAGCAAATGGAAATCTAAAAGATATTACCTTTGACTCTCTTGTGAAAAAATTTGCTGAAAGAGAGAAAGCTTTTGGAAAGAAGATAGCCCCTGAATCTTTTGAAGAGGCTGTGTGCTTTGCTCATAAAGAAAAGAATCCCGCCCAAGATTTTTCCAAAGGAAGAGGTGGTCGAAGAGGAAGAGGAAGATATTTCAGAGGCAAGGGGGACAGACACTCTCAAGGAGAAAAGTCATATTTGCACTGCATACACAGCAAAAGAAATGGATCACATGATGCCTCTACATGTAGGTTACCTTGGGACAAAATTGAGTAGCAAAGAAAACAACCCAAAGGTAAAAATAATGGCATAGAAAAAGGTAAAGCACATGAACCTTCTCATTATGTTGTCGCATAATGTAATATTGGAGTAAATGAAGACTTATTTAATGCTTCACTTGCTTCTTGGAAAAATGATTGGTTTCTTGATTGAGGAGCAACTTGCCACATGACTCATAGAAAAGATTTTTTTGAAGAATTTACTGACAATGTTGATGGATCAGTATACTTTGCAGACCGATCAAAAATCAAGCCATCAAGGCTCGGCACAATCAGGCTTAAATTGCCTAGTCTTCCAGACTTTCTTCTACATCATCTTCTATATCTCCCACAATTGAAGAGAAACTTGTTGTCCTTGGTCCACATCCTCCAGCAAGGTCACTCCATTCATATGTTTGATGGAAAGCTTGAGGTGAGAAAAACATCTAACCACTCACTTGTCATGAGGGGAATAAAAGAAGAAAGCCTTCTCAAGCTGTAAGGTACCTCTGCTCGTGCACAAAATTTCTCATACAACTCTCATTATGAAGAAGGTACACTTCCATCAAGTTTATTATGGCATTCTAGATTTGGACATTTGAACTATGACAGCCTTCAGTTGTTGAAGAAAAACGATGTTGCTAGTTTGCCTACAATTCATAGGAAACTTAAGCAATGTGATGCTTGTATTCTAGGAAAGCATAACAAACAATATTTTCATGATTCACATTCAAGAGCACATAGAAAACTTGAACTCATTCATTCAAATTTATGTGGTCCAATGCCTGTTCCTTCTGCAAATGGAAACAAATATATGATGAAATTTATTGATGACTACACTAGAAAATGTTGGGTTTATTTATTGAAGAACAAATATGATGTTTTTCAAACATTCAAGAACTTTCATAAATGGATTGAAAATGATACACAATATCATATTGGAGCTATTCACACTGATAATGGAAAAGAATACACTTCAAATGAATTTGAAAACTATCTTCGCCAACATGGGATCAAACATCAAATAGTTGTGCCTTATAATCCCCAAGAGAATGGTGTAGCTGAAAGAATGAATAGGACAATCCTAAATATGGTTCGCTCCATGATGTTTTTCAAAAATGTAAAATTGAAGTTTTGGGCTGATGCAGTTCTATGTGCTGTATATACAAAGAATAGATGTCCATCTAATGCTATCAGAAACATGACACCCTATGAAATGTGGTATGGACACATTCCTTCGATAAAGCATCTCAGGGTCTTTGGTTCGACTTGTTATGCATTGACACCAAAGGTACATAGAAACAAACTTGGTGAAAGAAGTTGTAAGTGTATCTTCTTGGGGTATTCAAACACCTCCAAAGCATACCGTCTCTATGACAAAGTCAATAAAAAGTTTGTTGTATCTAGAGATGTAATCTTTCTTGAATCATCCAAAACTGACAATGTTGTTGAGCGATAACTTGATCGCTTGGATAGATTCGCAAATGCAAAATCATTTCAAGAATTTGATAATTCGATTCCACATCTTGAAGGGGGGATTCCTATACTAAATCAACTTATGGAATCTTCTTCTGAAGAACTCTCTCCCTCGCATGAAACTCCAACAACGGATGATACTTTAAGTGATGTGATTGATAGAATTGGGAGACTCAATCTTGATTTAGTCCCATCTCAATCAATGGAGCAGCTTGAACCATCTGAGAAAGGTCCCCCAAAGTGGCTGACAAAGACACTTGAAAGTGTTCATCCTAATGAGGTTGGAAAGACAGGAACTAGAAATTCAAATCGGCAAAATGGAGGTGATGTAGATGACTCTGATTCACCTATTGATGCGGATGTTTCTTATGATTTTGAATTGAATTTCTCTACATATTTCTAACCAACTTCCTTCAAAGAAGCTACTTCTCATGATGAATGGAAAGAAGCAATGCAAAAGGAGTATGATGCCCTGATAAAGAATGGCACTTGGAAGTTGGTTGATCCTCCATTAGGAACCAAACCAATTGGCTACAAGTGGGTCTACATGAACAAGTATAAAGTTGATGGCTCACTTGATAAGCACAAAGCCAAGCTTGTGGAAAAATGTTTTGCACAGAAGGAAGGGGTCGATTATGAGGATACTTTTGCCCCCACAGCAAAATGGGCTACCACCCGGACACTCTTTACCCTAGTAGCTCATAATGGTTGGAAAGTCCATCAAATGGATGTAAAAACTGCTTACCTCAATGGAGATCTAAAAGAGAATGCTTTTAGTTCCCAGCCTGAAGAATTTTTTGTGAAAGGACATGAACATAAAGTATGAAACTTGTGAAATCCTTGTATGGCCTCAAACAAGCACTGCGAGTGTGGTATGAAAAACGAACTGAGCATCTTCTGAAACTCAATTTCAAACATTATGATCTTGATGATGTAACTTTATTTGTAAAGAAAGTTGGAAAAACAGTTATATATCTTACGGTATATGTAGATGATCCTTTGATGATAGGGAACAATGAAAGCTACATTGCATCCATAAAGAAGGAATTGAAGAAAGGTTTTGAAATGACTGATTTGGGCTATGTTTTTGAAATGACTGATTTGGGCTATGTTCATTACTATCTTGGTATTGAAGTAACTCAGCATTTGAAGTCCATATTTCTTTCTCAAAAGAAGCACATTGGAGATCTGTTGAACATGTTTGGCATGACAAAATGCAATTCTCTTACTACTCCGATGGAACAAAACTTAAAGCTCACATCCATTGAAGGAAAAGAATTTGAGGTTGCAACAAAGTATAGACATCTTCTAGGAAGTCTCAACTACCTAACTACTACCAAACCAGACATTTTGTTTGCTATTGTAATCCTCTTTAGGTTTATGCAAAAGCCTTGTGAGGGACAATGGTCTGCTGCAAAAAGAGTTCTAAGGTACTTGAAGGGAACTCAAGACTTTGGAATCAAGTATACATAGCTGGACGACTTCAGCTTGATTGGATACTCTGATTCAGACTTTGATGGAGACAAAGAAATTGGGGTATCTACTTCAGGTTATGCTATGAGTCTTGGATCAGGAGCTATCTCCTGGAGATCACGCAAACAATCAGTTCCAGCAGATTCCATAACAGAAGTAGAATATGTGGCAGCAGCTCAAGCAACAAAAGGAATTGTGTGGCTCAGGAAAATTCTTGAATATTTGTAGGTAAAACAAGTACAATAAACTCCACTCATGATTGACAATACCTTGGAAATAAAGTTGGCCAAGAACCCAATGTTCCATGATCGAATGAAGCACATCAATACTAAATATCATCTGATTCGACATCATGTTGAGGCCAAAACAATCCATCTGCGACATTGTTCCACTAATGAGCAAATTGCATACATCTTCAGCAACGCTTGGAAGAGAAAAGCTTGAATGATTCAGAACGATGCTTGGACTCAGCAACATCCCTTCAGATTAAGAGGGGGAATGTTGACACCTAATCATCAGGATTGGGTGAATAAGTGTAACTGATGTAAATAAATAATAAGAAATATGAATAGTCACCGGGAGATGAAGTGAACAGTCTCTCCCTCATGTATATAATAAAGACCAACCTGAATGAATATGAACGAATTGATTTTGAGGAGTTACTACCTGGTCTGACAGCTTCATTTTTGGTCACTTTCTTGTTTTGTAAATCTCATATTTAATTTTTCAGATTAAAGCATTTATAATTTCAAAGTTTATTGTTATTTATTTTTTCGTTAGGTGATTCCATTTGATTTTGTACTTGTTTTCTCTACAGCACATTAAGCTCGAAAACGTCAAGCTCAAAACGTTTTCTTTGATTGAGAATCCATATACATATATATTTTTGTGTTTGAGAGAGAGGTAATGTAGGTGATTTGTATTTATTTCCATTCTAAGTCACCACTACTAATAATTTGGGGAAATAGATAAATTAGATGTTAGGTGGGTGAATTATTTATCTATATGTGAGGTGGGTGGATCAAAATTATTCTTCTTTGTATGGGCTATATCCTTGTTAGCATAAATGTGAGTATCATGTGAAAAATTATTAGTTTAAATTACTAAGTGAGATTGATATATTTTTTCTATCTTGAAATCATGTATGTTACTCTTTTGTAGTATTTAGATCCATACACTTCATTAATCACTTTTTTTGGTTAGTTTTTATTTATGTAAATAAGTAAATTACTTGCTACATAGTTACTAGGAATTGTTGGATTTTTTTACATGAAACCTAATACATGATAAAAATATTGCATCTGTTGACACCTAATCCTCAATGATTGGGGAACTGAATGTGAACAGTCATCGAGAAGATGAACTGAACAATCACATTCATGTACATATTAGATAGCTGGTTAAATGAATAAACGCATTAGTTTTCTGGAGTTACTCCTGGCCTGACATGGTATCAGAGCACAGGTCCCAGGTTCTATTTTTAACCTTGCTTTGTAACTCCTGTCCTGCCTGCCTTCTGCTCCTCTGTCCCACACCTGAAGCTGCATACCTGAATGAAACGCACGCTGTCTGAAGACTCTTTTTCTGAAGACTACCATTATAATCGCTGGCTCAGTTGGAGGAGTTGCGCTGATATCAGTAGCGCCAGTGCTGTTCTTAACGTATTCTGCAAAATTTTGTTGAAGCCTGACACGCCTGAAGGTAACGTATGGTATCAATGAGAATTGCGTATGGTATCAATGAGAATTGCATATGAGAAGGTAACATATGGTATCAATGAGAATTGCGTATGGTATCTGAATTGAACCTGCAATGAGAATTGCATATGGTATCTGAATTGAAACCTGCAATGAGAATTGCGTATGGTATCTGAATTGAAACCTTCAATGAGAATTGCGTATGGTAACAATGAGAAATGTGTATGGTATCTGAATTGAACCTGCAATGAGAATTGCGTATGGTATCTGAATTGAAACCTGCAATGAGAACTGCGTATGGTATCAATGAGAATTGCGGACCAGAAGTTACATGCTTCTTGTTGTTGTCGGTGGTATTGCTACATATAGCGCGAATGTACCTGTTGTGTTTGTTGCTAACAATAGTATTGTTGTAGAGATTAGTGGCTAGAAGTGTTAGCATATGTATGCCACTGTGTTTGAAGGGTTGGCGGTATCAGTTTTTGTCGGTGGTAAAACAGTCTTTGCTTTATTCTCAGACTCGGTGGTATGCCGAGAACCATGGTGAAATCTGCCAAAATTTAATGTTGCAGAGTTAAGATTTATGAGGTGAAGATGAGTTTATCTTTTGAATTGATGCCTTTCCATGAACCGGATGATGGGCTTCGGACAATGACAGATACTGATATAACTGTATACCTGCTTTATGGCACCCATGTCAAAGAGGAATAATTTCTTTTTGGGAAAACTTTAACCCCTCTTCAAACATTTATTCGATTTATACATTGAGGATATATTTTCTGCCTTCCTTTCTAGCAGTAATATATATTACAGTGGCAGCAAGTGCTCAAACATTTTGTTTCCAGTGATATATATATATGGTGATATATGTATTCATTTCAATGATCAATAATGGCGTAGCAGAATTTTGATTGATTTTTTTTCCATATCAAAATCATTTTTTAAAGCAGCGGAAATTTTTTAAGAGCAATTTTTTTTTTTCGCCATCAGAAGCATTAATATATCAACAAAAGTTTTTTATATCAGCAGAAGTAATTTTTTACAGAATGCATTCAATCATCTCTATGATATGAATAGTTCTAACTGGCAAGGAGAACTATCCTGACTGGTCCCGGATGGTACAACACACCCTCATTTTCAATGAGCTATGGAAAGGAGTGTGTGTCGGAGAAGGAGACAGTGACCCAGAAAATCCTACATCAGACAAAGAGCTCGCCATCTGGGAAAACAAGAACAGCAAAGCGTATGCATTAATCGCAGCGTCTGTAAATAAGGAGGTGAGTCGTCACTTTTCAACGAGTTCAACTGCCTTCGAAGCTTTACAAAAGCTGAAAGAGCTCTATGACTCACATTCTGCACTTAATGTCGTCCAAGTTATGATTAAACTCTTCACTCTTGAACTGCAAAATAATGACCCTCTTGCTCTTGCACCTGAAATAAAATCTATAGTGCATGATATCAAATCCACTAAAGTTGAGCTAGATATATCTCTTATTGCTTTTCTCAACGCACTGTATCCTACATACTCAAATTATCTTGAGTCTTTACAAGCAAATGGAAATCTCAAGGATATAACCTTTGACTCTCTTGTGAAAAAGTTTGCTGAAAGAGAAAAAGCCTTTGGAAAGAAGACAGCCCTTGAATCTTCTGAAGAGACTGTATGCCTCGCTAATAAAGAAAAATATCCTGCTCAAGAGTCTACAAGAGGAATAGGTGGATGAAGAGGAAGAGGAAGACACTTCAGAGGCAGGGAGGGCAGACATCCTCAAGGAGAAAAGGGAGATTTACATTGTATTCGCTGCAAAAGAAATGGATCACATGATGCCTCTACATGCAAGCTACCATGGGACAAAATTGAGCAGAGAAGAAACCAACAGAAAGGTAAAACTGATGATACAGACAAAGGTAAAGCACCTGAATCCGCTCACTATATTGAGGCACAATGTAACATTGGAGTAAATGAAGATTTGTTTAACACTTCACTTTCTTCCTGGAAAAATGACTGGCTGCTTGATTCAGGAGCAACCTGTCATATGACTCATAGAAAAGACTTTTTTGAAGATTTCACTGACAATGTTGATGGAGTAGTTTACTTTGCAGATCAGTCAAAAACAAGCCATCAGGGCTTGGCACAATCAGGCTTAAACTGCCTGGTCTCTCAGACTTTCTTCTTGATCATGTTTTATATCTCCCACAGCTCAAGAGAAACTTGTTGTCCTTGGTCCACATCCGCCAGCAAGGTCACTCCATTCATATGTTTGATGGCAAGCTTGAGGTGAGAAAATCATCTGATCACTCACTTGTCATGAGGGAATAGAAGAAGAAAGACTTCTCAAACTGCAAGGAACATCTGCTCATGCACAACATTTCTCATATATTTCTCATCATGAAGAAGGTACACTTCCATCAAGTTTATTATGGCATGCTAGATTTGGACATTTAAACTATGACAGTCTCCGTTTATTGAAGAAAAATGGTGTTGCTGGTTTGCCTACAATTCCTAGAAAACTTAAGCAATGTGATGCTTGCATTCTAGGAAAGCATAGCAAACAGTCATTTCATGACTCACATTCAAGAGCACATAGGAAGCTTGAACTTATTCATTCAGATTTATGTGGTCCAATGCCTGTTCCTTCTGCAAATGGAAATAAATATATCATGACATTTATTGATGACTACACCAGAATGTGTTGGGTTAATTTATTGAAGAACAAATCTGATGCATTCCTAACATTCAAGAATTTTCATAAATGGATTGAAAATGATGCACAATCTCATATTGGGTCTATTCGCACTGATAATGCAAAAGAATATACATCAAATGAATTTGAACAATATCTTCGCCAACATGGGATTAAACATCAAACAACTGTGCCTTATAATCCCCAACAGAATGGTGTAGCTGAAAGAATGAATAGAACAATCTTGAATATGGTACGATCCATGCTTTTTTTCAAAAATGTAAAGATAATGTTTTGGGCTGATGCTGTTCTATGTGCTGCATATATAAAGAATAGATGTCCATCTAGTGCTATAAGAAACAAGACTCCTTATGAATTGTGGTATGGACATGTTCCTTCGGTCAAACATCTCAGGATTTTTGGTTCCACCTGTTATGCTTTGATACCAAAGGTACATAGAAACAAACTTTGTGCTAGTTATTAGCCATCTATCTATCGGGTGGATCCATTCACCATGGTTGACGAGGGTTCAAAGTAACTAATATTAATGTTAGTGCCAATAATCTACCTTTAATAAAAAAATATTCTTTTCATATATACCATCCAATAAATACAATTAGAGTTTCCAAACTTTTTTTACATTTCCCACCACAATTATACAAATAGAAAATAAGTATGTATTTTGAAAACTCGACGAGTTAATTTAATTTAATTTAGATAACTATGCTAATATATATTAATATGATGTATTTATATATAATTACACTAGTATTTATATATAATTGCAATGGATATGGATAGGGAGGGTCCAAAACTATAATGTAATAATAATCTTTTCTACTCGATCACTTAAGTCTAGAGAGAGCCTATATTCTTCGTATCACCCACTGAAATATATGTAAAGATGGCATAGTGTTCTAATTTAACTACAAGCCTTATTGCAATGCAAATTAGATCATAAAGAAAACCATACAAATTATTGAGTCACTTCAGCTTAGTATCCCCACCACCAGCTCTTCCACCGTTTCCATAACCAGAACCACCACCTAGGTGGTTCCATAGCCACTGCCATCTCCCAAAGCAGATCCGTGGCCTGAACCAGAGTTCGAATCGCCTCCATACCGCTATGCTTCCAGAACCACTACCAGCACCAGGAGCAGACCCATAGCCTGAACCAGACCCAGAACCGTTTCCATAACCACCGCCAGAACCGTCGTCCGAACCAGAGCCCGAGCCACTGCCAGCACTGTAGCCTGAGCCACTACCAGAACCGTAGCCCGAACCAGATCCAGAATCACTACCATAGACACTGCCACCGCTGCTTCCATAACTACCAGATCCCACGATGTTAGCATTGCCGTTACCGGAATTCCATCCATAACCACCCGCCAAGCCACCCTTGTGACGGCTTCCTAATGCATGACCATGGCTGCCTCCTTCGCCGAGGCCAAATCCGGATCCCGAACCAGCAATTGAAGCGGAACTGGCACCAGACGCCGAGCAGTAAACCGAACCATAACCGCAGTCGCCGAGGTCCAAATCCAGGTCCCCTCGTAAAACGCGGCTTTCGACAACAGCGCAGGCGAACAGAAGACCCACTATGGCTGCTACTAAGAAGAGTGCGCGGTTCGACATTGCTATGTCAAGACAAAGAATCGAACGAATCTGCACTGTCACTTCCCTTCTCTTATATCCTGCATGTGTGAAATCCAATTAGTGAAGCCAAACACTCTAGGATGCAACCTGCACTTAGCATGGCAGATGTGGGAGGTATTTATAGAATTCGCAGGAGCCTCATACGTATCAGCTTACGCTAATGTGCTGTGGAGACCCTGCACCACCCATAGTGGAGGACGCGTAAAACAAACACAGGGACTCCATGGAAGTTTTCATAATCGGAGGCTGCGAAAACAGAAGTGAACTTAGTGTGGTGACAAGGATCCTGCTCTGCATTGTGGTCGTTGTAATTTCGAGTCTCTGACGTGGCAAGGTAACGTGGCTCATAATTATAATGCGGCGGCTATCTCCTTTTGATATTTTTACGCCGTAAGGCGTTTCCCTCTAAAATGAACTCCCCCAATTGCCACCGTGTACTTATTTGAGCCATCTGATCAGATGTTAGACGATTGAAACATCATGGACCGTTGGATGTAGTTTAGGTTACTTTCTTATATTCTTTCCACACAGTTATTCTCGCTGCTACATCAGATCGCCTTCTCGCTGCTTCAAATCTCCCTGAGACGTGGATGTTAGACGATTGAAACGTCCTGGACCGTTGGATGTAGTTTAGGTTACTTTCTTATATTCTTTCCACACAGTTATTCTCGCTGCTACTTCAGATCGCCTTCTCGCTGCTTCAAATCTCCCTGAGCAGCAGCGTCTCTGGACATCCGATCGCCTTCTCGCTGCTTCAAATCTCCCTGAGCAGGTAGCGTCTCTGGGCATCTGATCGCCTTCTCGCTGCTTCAAATCTCCCTGAATTTATGTTGGAGGAATGCACCTCGCAGCTTTCCTTGAAAAACCAATTAAAACCTATATGCAGTTTAAATTCATCTTTGTTGTATGTATAAGTCGCTTGTCTTGATTCTTCAGGATTTGAATTTATTCATGTCTGAAATTATTCCATTTTATACAATTATAATTTATTTCATTCATGTTATGTTGGCTTCCGTTGTAAAATTATAATTTCTTTGGGATATGTCTGCACAATTTAAAAATCAGCGACGCTTATTCGACACAATTTTAATTCATGTGGGTTCTCCCTGTTCATTTATATATGATGCCTATTTGTTAGCTTTGGTTTTTAGTATATTGTTAGAGCCAAAAATTATCATTGGAAGACAAAGAATGTGCATTGTTCACTCCTATCACAGAAGTATCCGGAGACCTGCACGTCTACTCAATACATGTTTAAATGTATTGTTCAGACTCCAAGCTATTCTGAAAAGGTCACAAATTGCCACCTTCGTAGAAACCTTGTACTTATCTATTCTCCAGGTTGTTTTTATTTCATGCTTGGTTTAACTCATTTTAGTTTGTTGGACAAGTTAAATTATTTCTGATATAGTGGTGACCGAAAATTATTATTCTGCATTTACCATATCTCTTTCTTGATATGAAATTCTTACCGCAAGACACGAAAGCTTTCTTCTTCCATGATTTGTCGGGGACTGGGGTGTAGCAACTATCGTTTGCCCTCGTTGAAGCCCTATTTTTCTTCGCGAGTGAACTTTCGTGTTTATTCACTTCTGCATATTTGCTCAACTTCGGATAATCTTCATCTTCCACCTTTACAATACCTGACAGTACTCGAGTTTTATTCTCCTATTTATCCAAGGGATTAGATTCACCTGGGTTTTTATACTCCTTCTAGTAAGTGAACATAGGTCTTCTACTGCATATTCCCCCCCTGGCTTTCTCCTACCACGGGTTCCCATGCCTTTCACGTCGCAGTAAGGCTATCACCCTTCCAAACTGGTTTTCTCCTTTTCTGTCTTGCTTCCTCAAGACTGTCTCCTGTCTTGGTTTTTTAGTAACTTGTCTCCTTCGGCTAATTTCTGTTGATCAGGTTACTTGCCACATGCCTAAATTCATGACAGGTTCTGCACTTGAATACCATATTTTTTGAGATCCAAATTTGCTTCAAGGTTACTAACACAAATTCATTATCATTACTTTTGGTCTATTTGTACATAAGCTTGGGCAGAGGTACCCTTGTTTTTCTTCTTTTTACTGTGAAAGATTGGAATGTGCTTTTCAGTAGGGTTGTTAATGCCTAATATTTATTACTTTCACAAACTTCCTTAACCTAAAGGTGTAGGGATGAACTTGGCAAACTCCACCCATATTAAGTAGGCAACATCACAAAATTGTTAGGATCAGAACTGGCGAATCATGGCTCTACACAAATACATACCTTCTAAAAACCTGTCTTTGTAGGTTGAATCTCCAAATTCCACAATGAAGAACCCTCTAGAGCATAGGTGGCCCAAAAGTTTCATTGACAAGAACCCATACGAAAGCCTTGTATTCAGTCTAGCGGTGAGCCCTGGTTGGGCCACAAGCCATTGGATCTAAAGATCAAAGCAAAGTTTCATGGAGGGTATCTTCTTTGAATTCTCACATACAGGGATGATTTAAGAGGAGAAAATGTAACATATTTCTTAGGTCTAGCTAAGAGGTATGCCAATTTCATTCTTAATGCTTCTTTGAGTCATAAGAAGGTGCAGAAATGGACTGCATTGTTGTACCTAATGGAGGGATTGCTGTAGATGGTAACTTTTGCCAGTGCTAAAATCCTCTTTCACAACCGCCTTTGAAATCTGTCTTGTCTCAGAGTGCTGGTGAAACTGTCACCTTATACACATCAAACTTCTTGTTAATACCTTACATCTGAAAATTGCTATCACATAGAAAATATCCGAGAATAAGCTAGAGAATCTTCTTTATTTTATTAATATCAAAACCATTAGTTGGACAACATTTTACAATTGATCCTTTTATGGAAGGAATGCACTCCACAAGCCATGCTTGCTAGTTACTACAGTTACAATATACTTCAAAATACATCTCATCACATTGTTTCTACTTCTTTATATAGTTCTATCTAACCTCGTAGAAACCTTTTAGTGAAAAAACCTTCTAGCAGCTGGAACCTTCTAATAAGCCTCCTTATAATTATTTTATAATTAATTTCACACTATGTCCATACCTATCTATCATTATGTCTCTTGGGTACCTCCCTAGGTATCCCATGTTATCCTCCCTGTATCCCATGTTATCCTCCCTATGTATGCTGCACCACCTACACATCAAACTTCACCGTGCTTAAGCTCGGAGGCTTATCCATAGTGAATATGGGTTCCCTGCTCACCTTCATCCCAACAAAAATAAATTTTGCTGATCAATAGCAACATAGGTTTTATAGACTCCTTTCTTTTCTCTTTTCGTGTATTTTGTTTAGCATAGATGTAACTTCCTTTTTTACTACCCTTGGATCTCACACTCAATTGCACACATTGAAAGTGAGGTTTTTATCTTTGGTTCCATAACTGTTATTTGACTTAAACCTATTAATGCCTTTGGTGTGTGGCGCTTCTATATAATTATGAATGCTTAAATCTTAGTGATGGCATGCTGACGATGTGTTTCACACTGTTGATGAATTTGGATCATATTGGAGCCAGTTTGTCTGATGGCATGCTGACGATGTGTTTAACACTGTTGATGAATTTGAATCATATTGAAGCCAGTTTGTCTGCATTGTTTCTTTCAGTCCTAGAAGGCATCATTCCATTCAAGTATTCTTCTTCCTTTTTCCACTTAATGCATTTATCAAGGAAACCCAAAGGCACTTCCCTCATTTTGAGATGGTACCCAATGTAAATTGGATTTTGTAGAAGCTCGAATATTTGTTAATAGTATACTCATTAAAAGCTCAACATGTCACTTGCAAGGATTGAACCTAGATAAGGAGGAGGACAACACTTGTGAATCACCTACAATAGAGACTAGACTTAGTTGACAGGTTCAAGTACTCTTTATATTAGTATGCTCTAACTTATGGTGAGTGGTGCCTACTAAATTTTATTTAGTTAGATAGGTCCTTTCAATCTTTTGTGAAACCGCAACTTTATCCGATTCCGAATTTGTCGAAATAGAATTATGCCCAAATCATTATGGGTGCAAAACCCCAAGCTTAAGTTTCAAGCCCACAAAGCCACCACAAGCATAGGTTTCAAGCCCACAAAGCCACTTGTGAAGCTAGTTCACCCAAACCCTCGCTCCACAAGGCTTGGATTGCCTCCCAAGCTACAAAAATCGTATACAAAAATTTCAACCAACAAACTCGGAGAACATGGCTATTACAGAAGTACAATACATTGAGGGGGAATTCATGGGAATACCCACCTTCCTTAACGAGCCCTTCCTGTCAGACAATGCTGACATATTCCTTCAGATAACCATTATAACAGTTGACATCAATACACAGGAACAGTATTAAAGACCAAACGTCATGATAGCACACAAGGCCCAAAATACACTCTCGACAACTAGTACACTTTGGGCATGCCGCGCGAAAGGTACCCACCTAAAAAAAGGCAGCAGACGAGTGAGGAACTGTTATGCTAGGACCCTGAAAAAACCACAATGTAGGGAGTGTCAAGCTCGATACCTGTCACCAAGAAAACGATAATCAAAAAATTTAAATGGCCTCATAAATAAGTAAGCAGAGGTAATCAAAACTAATAACTCCAGTGTAATCCTTACCTGTGAAAGAGAATTCCTGGAAGAGAGGAATTTTTGCATGCCTGTGAGCAAACAATGAGAAAATCGTAAATTGAGCCTGGAAGGAAATTCCCCGGTGTTAAATGTCAATGAGGTTTCGTAGGGAAAATAGAATTTACTTGCGATCTGTTGGTTGGACACCAATTTCTGTAGCACAGAGCTATTCTAGGTGGAGATTCGTCTGAAAGAATGAACCCTGAAAACCCTGCATTATACCCCAAATTCACCACATAATCCAAGTAGAAATAAAACGAGTTGTTGAACGCAAAATTTCGGCTTTTATAAAAAATGCCATACTTGTGGGGATGACAACCCCATTCAGAAATTGAAGAGCTTCTTTATCCTCTTTCCCTCTGAGAACGCCTGCGACGCACAGAACAAAACCTCAATTAACAACTTGGAATGCTGAAATTCTGGCATGGAAATAGCTTTGGAGCTTGTAAAGAACGACGCAGTGCCGACCGTCTATCATAGTTCGTAGATTGTAGTCATATGTAAAACCCCCTAAATGTTCCTTCTGGACAATCGTTTGAATTTTTTCGTCGAGTTTTAAATCTTTTGCTACTTGCATATTCCGCTGCAAATTTAAAGATAAAATGCAATAATGGAACATCATATGTGTCTTAGAATTGATTGTTTACAATTACATGCAGCGATTTTGAATATTTTTACACTGGAAGGCGTTTCTCTCTGAAATCAACTCCCCCAATTGCCACGGTGTACTTTTTTGAGCCATCCCATCCGATGTTAGATGATTGAAACATCCTGGACCGTTGGATGTATTTTAGGTTACTTTCTTATATTCTTTCCTCACAGTTCTCGGTGCTGCTTCAAATTGCCTTCTCGCTGCTTCAAATCTCCCTGAGTAGGCAGCGTCTCTGGACATCCAATCGCCTTCTCACTGCTTCAAATATCCCTGAGCAGGCAGCGTCTCTGGACATCCGACTGGAGGAGCTTGGAGCTTGACGAGCTTTTATCTCCAGTGAGGGTTTTGCAGGCAAAGTTTTCAATGGATCTTTCGGGCTTTCTGTTTTCGATTTTTTACCTGTGTACCTTTGCTTCATGCATTTACATGTATATAGCTGCAGTACCCTTGTGTGGGCTCTGTCCCCTTTTGCTCTTAAATAGGCTCTGCACTCTCAAAATAGTTAACTCTCTAAACACCAAACTAGGTGTTTTGAACAGTTGTTTTGGATAGTATTTTAAGAATATCTGAGCAGGAATGTGGGTCTTTTGTATAGTTTTTCAAGCGTAAAGATGTCAGCGCTTTGGTGACTATTTTAAGAATATCTAAGCAAGCATGTGGGTCTTTTGTACAGTTTTTCAAGCGTAAAGATGTCAGCTCTTTGGTGACTCAAGAGTAGATTATTTATGTCCAAGAAGTAGGTAATAAGCATGCAATTCCGTCGGCATAAAACGTTACAAAATCAGTGGAAATCTTCACATTTTTAATGGCATGTTATGGAAAGAAACACAGCCATGACGGAATCTTCACATTTTTAATGGCATGTTATGGAAAGAAACACAGCCATGACGGTATAGAAGTTCAGATTGCATGTACTCTGTTTCAAAACAGTTGATCACCTTTTGTTGGTAGTATGCTTGGGAATAATCAGAACAGGTACAGAGCTACTTCATGTTGAAAGGGTAACTCAAATACAAAGATTCTGGATTTTGTACTTTATTGATAAAGTCATCTGGTTGCCTTGCATGGATAAATAGGGTGAAAACTATTTTGACGTAATAATGTTTTAGTGAAGGGATGGTAACTGCATCCCTTTCAATACTAAAGTACCAGGTAGTAGTAGATTCTAATAAATTAGCAATGCAACAATATAAATGTTTGCAACAAATTTAGAGAGATCCACCTTGTTGAATAATGCACACACTACATGGATAATGGATTTTCTTTTCTTTTGAAATTAACCTTATGAAATGTAAATGTGATGCCAATAATCAGAATATAAAATTTAATATTCCAAAAAGAGGAGGTAGTAGTAGATTCTAATAAATTAGCAATGCAACAACATAAATGTTTGCAACAAATTTAGAGAGATCCACCTTGTTGAATAATGCACACACTACATGGATAATGGATTTCCGCACTTTATGCTTTTACGGCGTTTCCTTTGCAACATCTGGTGCAAATGCTAGTTGTACTTGTTTACATTTTTAATAATGAGTGGAGTCTGTGTGTTGATGAGTTTCTTCTAACCATGATAGAAGATCGTGGTAAGTTAAGGGAATGTACTAATGTAAAAAAATAAGAGTTTTATATACTAATGTGGTGAGGGGTGAGATATATTAATATGGTGGTTGGTTGGATGGTGATTTTAAAATTAGATAATAGTAATACTAATAATTTTAAAGTGTTTATTGAAAAAATTTAAAAAAATTAATATAATTTAGTAAATATTTTGTAATTTAACTACAAAAATTAATAAAAATGAAATCTCAATAAATAAAAATTCCTTTTTCCTTTTATTTATTTCATTTGATATATTAATATTATTTAAAAAACAAAGTTATAAAAAAAATTTTAATATATAAATATTGTTACTTTCACAATCAAATATCTTACAATGTTATGGCAAAATCTTTCTTCACCACACAACAACAACATTTGCTTACTAAAACTTAATAAGGCTATATTAATAATAACATTCTAATAATGGCAAGGTGAAGACAGCCTCTCAACACAGTCCATTTTGGAAATGTCCATTTTAGAATCGTAATCTCCAAAAGCAACTTAACACCAAACTACTTTGAAACACGTTCAGAAAAACAAAACGAAAGATAACATGCTTAAAAAATCAAACAGAGAAGTCGATTTTGACATGCATAAATAAAGCGAAATTGATTTATCATCGTTATATAAGAATTAATTTCCTTTCAATTCTATTATTTTTTTTTAAAGAAAAATACGCTTTCTTTTATATAAGATAAAAGAGAGTACAGATAGGTATAAGTGGATCATGTCTTTTCCGTTCATCTTGAACTTGGGCATAAAAACATAATTTCTATTAATACTTGTTCATAAACAAAAGTGGAAAAATTCCAGAATCCTGAATGCTTCAAAATACTTTTGGGGCTCTTTCAAAATCTAAGATATATCGATCAGGAAATAGGTATGATAATTCTTGATATTTAAAATCTAAGATATATCGATCAGGAAATAGGTATAATGCCGGAAGCAACTTTGCTGTTTTGTTGGTAAGAAGCATTGTGGATGACCCCATGAGAGCCAGACACGCTTTCTTTTGGAGAGCTGCATGTTTGTTATGGTATTATAAGAGATTCATTGAAAAGAACGCTCTATGGATAACATCGATGGTGGTTGGAAGATAACATCGATGGTGGTTGAAAGGATGTGAGCTTTTTAATCTAATCGATGTAGACTTTTGAATATCTTAATACTTGTATGTTATGTTTTGATGTTGAGCCATTGTGCCAAGAAAAGTAAATCTCACTCCTAGGGAGAAAATATTTCTGAGTGATTACTAGTACCTGCCTCCCTCCTACTAAAAATAAGATAATGTCCCAATTCTTTAACCATGAGAGCTCCGCATACACATTCACTGTTATTATATGCACCATAAAAAAACCTAGCAGCTAACTTTTGCCAACCATCCTTTTTGAATATTGTCTCTATTTAATATCCCATCACTTAGGTTCATTCTCGTAAAAATATGCGGCAATCCCCAAAGCAACGTATCTCATATCTACTTTCTTATTCTCAACAATCCCTTTATTTTGGCAATTCCATGCCCCAAATGATTTAAAATGGTAAGGAGCTCACAAACTCAATTCTAATCATATGACGACAAACTATTTACAATGTCACTGTAAGATAGATAGTGTCACCATTCTCCATGGTATAACTGTCAGGCCAGGCAGTAACTCCACAAAGCAAAAACCGACTCATATTTTCTATTCCATCACGTAGGTCTATTATATACATGAGGGAGAGACTCTTCAGTTCATCTCCCGATGACTGTTCATATTTCTCATTTATTTATTTACATATATTTACCCAATCACAAGGATTAGGT
>APFE031526836.1:87866-102884 GCA_000404065.3 Pinus taeda | reverse complement strand
TTCCATTTGCAGAAGGAACAGGCATTGGACCACATAAATCTGAATGAATGAGTTCAATTTTTTTATGTGCTCTTGAATGTGAATCATGAAAAGACTATTTGCTATGCTTTCCTAGAATGCAAGAATCACATTGCTTAAGTTTTCTAGGAATTGTAGGCAAACCAGCAACACCATTTTTCTTCAATAAGCGAAGACTGTCATAGTTCAAATGTCCAAATCTAGCATTCCATACTAAACTTGATGGAAGTGTACCTTATTCATGATGAGAATTGTATGATAAATGTTGTGCATGAGAAAATGTTCCTTGCAGTTTGAGAAGCCTTTCTTCTTCTATTCCCCTCATGACAAGTGAGTGGTCAGATGCTTTTCTTACCTCAATCTTGCCATCAAACATATGAATGGAGTAACTTTGCTGGCGGATGTGGACCAAGGACAACAAGTTTCTCTTAAGCTGTGGGAGATATAGAACATGATGCAAGAGAAAGTCTGAAAGACCAAGCAGTTTAAGTCTGATTGTGCCAAACCCTGATGGCTTGATTTTTGATTGATCTACAAAGTATACTGCTCCATCAACATTGTCAGTGAAATCTTCAAAAAAATCTTTTCTATGAGTCATGTGACAAGTTTCTCCTGAATCAAGCAACCAATCATTTTTCCAAGAAGCAAGTGAAGCATTAAATAAATCATCATTTACTCCAATGTTACATTGTGCCACAACATAATGAGCGGATTCAGGTGCTTTACCTTTGTCTGTATCATTAGTTTTACCTTTCTGTTGGTTTCTTTTCTGCTCAATTTTGTCCCATGGTAGCTTGCATGTAGAGGCATCATGTGATCCATTTATTTTGCAGTGAATGCAATGCAAATCTATCTTTTCTCCTTGAGAATGTCTGCCCCCCCTACCTCTGAAATATCTTCCTCTTCCTCTTCGACCACCTCTTCCTCCTGTAGAATCTTGAGCAGGATGTTTTTCTTTATGAGAAAGGCACACAACCTCTTCAGAAGATTCAGGGCCTGTCTTCTTTCCAAAATCTTTCTCTCTTTCAACAAAATTTTTCACAAGAGATTCAAAGGCTATATCTTTGAGATTTCCATTTGCTTGCAATGACTCAAGATAATTGGAGTAAGTAGGATAAAGTGCCTTGAGAAAAGCAATAAGAGGAATATCCAATTCAATTTTAGTGGATTTGATATCATGCATTATAGACTGAGGATCATTATTTTGCAGTTCAAGAGTGAAGAGTTTAATCATGAATTGAACAACTTCAAGTGAAGAATGTGAGTCATAGAGTTCTTTCAGCTTTTGTAAGGCTTCAAAGGCAGTTGAATATGACAAAATATGGTGACTCACCTCTTCATTTACAGATGCTCTGATTAAAGCATAAGATTTGTTGTTCTTGTTTTTCCAAATGACGAGCTCTTTGTTTGAGGTAGGCTATACTGGTTCATTGTCTCCGTCTCCAACACACAATCCTTTCCACAACTCCTTGAAAATGAGGGTGTGTTTTATCATCCGAGACCATTCAGGATAGTTCTCCTTGCCAGTGAGAAATATTCCCACCATGGATATGATTGAATGCATTCTGTAAAAAAAATTACTTTTGCTGATAGAAAAATACTTCTACCAATATACAGTAAAATTGTACTCAAAAGGGCATTCTCAAAAAATTTCAAATCCACCATGTGACCCATATAAATCCATCATTATATAAATCCACCTCACATAAACCTCATATAAATTTCATATAAATCCACCATTTAAATCTCATAAAACTTCACCATATAAATCTTATATAAATCCCATATAAACCTCATATATAAATACCATGGTCATGACCATGTAGGTCAACGCATTCTTCAAGACTGGAGTATGGTGGGGAGTGTTCAGAAAATAGTGTATATATGAAATGGATATGAAAACTGCGTATATATAACATTGTTTATGTAAAGCAACATTTTAAGACATAGCATTTATGTAAATCACGTATTCAATGGACTCCACGCTCGCCGCAACTCCACCATACCCTGCATCTCCACTAGGCCTTGCATCTCCACCATACTCCAAAAGGGAACGAGGTTTGGGGTTCAATATATGTTTCAATATCACTAGATGAGACTTGGTAAGACTATCTTAGCCACAGAGGGTAGGCAACCACAGAGTTGGTCGGACCAGCGATAGAGCAATGTGACCAGGAGTGTGTTACTACAGTTCTATGTGATCTGAGTTTTGGGCAGCAACCATTCTGGATATAGTTGTTTGAGCTCTCTTAATAGAGTTGTAAAGATGTTGGGAGCGGGTCGGAAGGATGAAAAGAATGAGCAGGCTTTGAAAAATCACATGGGTCACCCCCAAACAGGCAGAGATTGCGCATTTACACTTCTCAACTCTCCTATCACTTATACCCAGTATCCATATGTAACTGGTACATCATTCATGGGGTATTAAATATAAATAAGGAGTTTTATGATATCACAGTTTGGAGGGCGGACTATTCAGAGAGAATAAAATGTATATGACACTGTATGGACGGTTGGAGCAGGCTTCAGACAACTGACACCAGGCAGAGGTGTGAGTTCTACAAAATAGGCAGAACATAGGCAGGAAACTGACACCAGGAGTTACACAAAGGCTAATTTTGGGAGCTGGCTCTGATACCATGTCAGGCTAGGCAGTAACTCCACAAAGCAAAAATTGATTCGTATTTTCTATTCCATCAGCTAGGTCTATTATATACATGAGGGAGAGACTGTTGAGTTCATCTCCCGATGACTGTTCATATTTCTCATTTATTTATTTACATATATTTACCCAATCACAAGGATTAGGTGTCAACAATAACATTATATACACAACACACGGGTATATATTCCATACGAGTCTATCTCTATCTTTATTGTAGAACACTAAATAAAAAACAATTAGGTTATGTTCGCTACTATTCATGGAGGTTTCCTGTTTAGATATATTTTTGCTACTATTTTGGTAAAATCGTTTATTTTGTGTTCTATGGAGAAGAAAGAGTCACTGGATTAGAATAATAGGGAGAATTCGTAGTTATTTTCACAGAGGTGATCAAATTTGAAATTCATATCATTAGGTAGCACACGAATAGGATATTTTTATGGCCCCATATTGATGACATCATACATAATGATATTGTTATACTACCTACTTAGTGATATTGTTGTCTTTCAAACTATTTCGGGAGATGAGTGAAAAATTAAGTTGATGATGGAAAATAGCAAACACAGAAGACCATAACAATGGAAAATAATAAAATCAAATTTTAAAAGGATTTTCTTTTTCGACAATCTGCTGAATAGATATATATATATATATATAATATATATAAATATAAAATATAAATATGGATTTAATATGAGTAAAGAAAGATTTAATATAAATATTAATATGAATTAAGTAACTGAGTCGAAAATGAGTGGAGTATAAATCAATGTGATCTTTTGTGAGATTCAAAGGAGCAAGTAGTTGTCCATATCCATAGCCCAAAAAGGAAGTAGCGCTAAAAGTATTATGTGCTCTTATTATTCTTGTCAACAAATTATATATGTATATAGTTCTTTATTGTTTTGAATTTCCAGAGATATTGCTCGATCTCAATTGTGATTTCAAGGAATTGTGCAATAAATAAGGCATTTCAAAAGAATTAGAAGGGCCTGAGATATTTAAAGTACTGGATCACATTGAAAAATGCATAAAGCATTTTGAAGATAACTTGAAGAAAACATAGGCATTTGCTAGAGAGAAGGCCTCCTAAATTATTAAAGTACATATATGACGACCTCATAAGATATTAAAGTACATATATGACATTGTCAAATGCACAAAGAATTTTGAAATGACCTAATATTAAACATTTTCTACAGGCCAGAATCTTTGTGATGGAGTTTGGAATTCATTTTTTTAGTTAATTAGTTTCTTTTGAAGTATGGCGTGAACTTCAAAAATTATTGTACCTAGCTTAGCAACATGCAATTGCAGGATGGAAGAGAGACTCGTTGAAATTTCATATGATTTATTATTATTATTATTATTATTATAAAATATATTGCAAGATTACAAATTCAATATTCAGATCTAGTCAATACATAAGAATTGTCTATCCATGCTTCTTGGATTTGACATTGATTATAATCAAATTTGCAAAAATTCATTTTGTTCTTGCTGTTGTATATTTAAACTCATTTTTTTCATGTGCAACATAACCTTCATTTCCATGTAACAAGAAAATAAAAAATAAAAACAAAAACACAAAAAACTATGTTTTTTTGAAATCAAAGGTTTTTCTTTTGTGGTAAGAGTATCTGTGTTCAAGTTTTTCTTATTATTTACATGAGATATTTTCATTTTCTATTTAGACCAAGTTTTTCAGTATTACTCACATAAGATAATTTGATTGTCTACATCGACCCAACTAGTGTGGCACCCAACCAATGTGGCTCATCATCACGATCTAGATAAGGTTTGAGAGATAAATGGGTCAGAGATGAAGTGTTAGAAAAGAGGAGAGAGGTTAGGTTAGATAGATCTAGGAATAGAGAAATTAGGTTAGATAAACCTTAGGAGGTTAAGTATGAAAAAAACAACAATAAAGATTAAAAGTTCAAAAGAATTAATGTAAATATTGAATAATAGTAAAAATTCCATAAATATTTAAATATTAAAAAGAAAATTAATTATTAGATAATAAAAAAAACAATTAAAATCAAAGGTCCATTCAATCTCATTCATCATATTGGTGTTGTTTTTTTAATATATTAAAAAAAATTGATTAAATTTGGCTTTTGTTTATTTTTTATTATTTAATAATTAGATTTCTTTTTAATATTAAATGTTTTTTTTTCAATCAAAGTACTTTCATTAAATTTTCAAAAAAATATTGAGTACAAAATTCATTTCAGGAGGCCCCTTTCTCTCATTTTGACTAGACTTGTTGAGATAGGGACCTGGATGAAACCATAAAAACCAGATAGCATACATTATTTCCTATAGGACTTGTAGCCTTAGCATGCTTAAAGAAAAAAAAAAGTTAACTAAAAGTGATGGCATCATATTGAGGAGGGGGGTATTACAGAAGGAGTTGTGACAAGTTCATGCATATGAAAATCAATGTGGTGCTCCACCCTGGCTTTGAGGCTGTGGATGTGTTCATTGTTGTGGTGATGTTGGCATTGAAGGCTCAATTGTTCCAGTATTTCATTATGGATGTACTAGATGTCATTGATGTACACCACCAACTCATTGCAGTCATCATATTGATGTTCCCGGAGAATATCCATGTTCAATTGGACATTTCGCAGCTATTCAACAAGGGAATCTAGTGTGGCAGGGGCTACCACATAGCTTGAGGAGTGAGTTGGAGAGATGGCAACAACCTCTTGAGTCCGCCAACTATCATAAGTGTATGAGGGTGAATGAATGCCAAGTTCAAGCTGCCCTACACGAAGGTGGTTTCCTCCCCCACGCTACGGTCATCCCCTTTGACAAGGCATACTCAGATAGATGAGACGAAACTTCCAAAGGCGAGGGAATGCAAGAGATATCAATTCAAAAAACCTGTAAGAAACACAATAGCCAAACCTGTAAAAAACAACCTCTGAAGAGTGTAAAACAACAACCCAAATACTTAAATGTTTATTGACTTTACTTCTTCGACAATATTTACATTAATTCTTTTGAACATTTTAATCGTGATTGTTGAATTTTTCATACTTGACCTCCTAACTTTTATCTAACCTAACATCTGTCATCCTTTGTAACTCTGCAACTTTCACCTGTTTATCTCTCAACATGTGATCAAATTTTTGTGTCTTTCACCTATTTATCTCTCAACTCGTAATCAAATTTTTGTATCTATGTACTAATGATGAGGCAACAAGCTCGGTTGATACATTGATAATCAAAATGTGTGAGTAATTGAAAAAATCTTGAACATAATTGTTTTCTTTATTGATAGTATACTTTGTGAAACGTTTTCTACTATAAGTATCTTTGGTTCAAAACAATGCCAAGGAAAATGAGTGTCTGGGAAAGTAAAATTATTGGTAACCTTGTTGCATAATGAATGCTTAGTTTAGGTGCAATCATGTTTTGATTCTTAGGTACAAAAAAGCCTGCAACAAGAGAAAAGCATACAAATTTATTAGTGGACTAACATTGTTTTGGAAAACATAAATGAAGTGTATTTTTTTTTAATATTTGATGAAGGAAAAACTATGCACTATTGTTATTTTTTTTCTTTTGGGAATATTTAAAATAGAGTGCTTACATCTATTATTTTTACTAGAGGTCAATGTTGATTACAAGAGTTCATTATCATTAATATTGTTGTCCACTATTAGAGTAAAAATTCCTTTGACACAAATCCTGTGTACGTGGAAGACTGTAGATGAGATGTTTTCCTTGTATTGCTCGAGTCTTGTGTCACTAATCATTGGAAATTATTACAACAACTATGTCATTTACAATTTCCATTTTGTTTTTCCATCATCAGTGTCTAATATACATTCAACATTATGTTTGTGTCTACATGTTGCATTTTCTTTACAAATTGAACATTCAAATAAAAATGGAAGCATAGGTTGTTTGTAGTTAATGCAAATTTTTTAAATGGTGCGAGGAAATAATTTTTGGCCTTAATGTACCTTTACCTATCGATAAGGAAAAATATCCTTGGAAAAAATATATAAGTTTTTTCAAAGAAACATGAAACAAATTCTAGTTGAAAGAAAAAAATTATTGACAAAATACTTGTGTTTTTGGTTGGACAAAGGAGAGTAAATGTCTCTTGGTAAAGTCATCATTGAGAGTGTCAATGAAGCTTGTTGCAAAAGGATAAAGTATATGGACTCCTCTTGGACCGATCTTTACAATGTTCTTGAAAATATATAGTAGTGTGACTGTTGACTGTAGCTCGTATTTTATTTTCAAAAACTATTCTCTATATATCACTATGTTGTTGCTATAACATGATTAAGAAGATCTCATGCATGTTGGTGAATCAAAACACATATAAAACTAAGGAAAATAATAGGATAACTACTTTTTTAACCTATGGAATAAAATAAGAAAATGTTTTATTATAATGTCAAGCTTACAATTGTAATATCATTTACTTGCTATAACATGATTAGAAAGAGCTCATTCATGTTCATGAATCAAAAAACATATAAAACTAAGGAAAACAATAGGATAAATACTTTTCTAACCTATGGAAGAAAATAAGCAAGTGTTATATTGTAATGTCAAGCTTACAGATGTAATATCATTTATTGTTTCGTTGTGTTTGATAGTAAGTCCAAGAAACTTATTGTTTTGTTGGCATCTTATGACTGTTTCTGCTAGTAAACCAACTAAATATGTGTCATGTGACATAATGATATCTAGTATCATACTATATAGGGTCAATTTAGGGCTTTTAAAAACTTGTGGTATTTTTGGAAGTATACTATTTTCGAGTAGAAGAATGCAATATTGTGCATCTCCTCTCTCATATACTCCTTTTAATTTTGATTGCAAATTATTTGATGCAAATACTAATTACTAATTCAAGAAACATAATGTTGAAATGTTTTATCAAGTTATTGTTTATCTTTATTGTTATCGTAATTTCCCATCCTTGTCAATCTTGTTGGCATGAAGCAATTGGATCTTTAAAGGTGAATTTGGAGTTGTTTTTGGCATGGGCCATTTAATACAAGCACATTGCCTTCAAATTTTTTTTTATGAAATCTAAATGAGATATGGATAATTGAACAAGCCTAGCACAATAGAATTTTCTTATATTTACATAGTTGAAAAGGATATTGGTTGCTAAAATGAAATGCAATTGACTAGAAACAAAAGTATTGTTCAAAGAAAGGAAACTGACATCAAAGTGCAATATGACCATTTTTTATCCTGTTATGATGTTGTTTCTTGAGCTACAATTTCAGAGGTGGAATTTGACGTATTGCCGCTATCCATATTTTTGTTGTGTAATAATTTGGAGTTTGTTATCTTGGAAGAAGACAACTAAGTTAATGATCTATTTTGACCTATTGAAAACATAGTCAACGCAAAAATATTTCAAGTCAATATGGTCTTAGCAAAGGAGTACCATTGAAGGAAAACTTAGAAAATCATGATACCTATGCCATACTCAGTTATTCAAATATATGGAGCATAGTTCAACTATGTTCATATGTAGTTGATTTCAAAATCATGGGATTGATCCAACAGCCTACCGAACTTGCAAAAATTGAATTAGTATAATGAAGTACTATCAAAACTTTTATGCTATAAAAAATCTATGTTTTTTCCCCTTTGTTTCCTTGATGGAAATTGTTGTGTCTATTACTATGATTCCATATTATCTATTTTTATTGCATATGATCTTCACTACGTAATAGTTTTTTTATGTATTGAGAACTTGGATTTGGTATTTTTGGTGTAGTGGTTTCAAAGAACACATTTATGAAATCTAAACTTATTTTTCGTTTGCAATTTTCAAATTGACTCTTTGATATGTTAGATTATCATTTAATCTTGACATGGGAATAGGAGATATTGAAGTATGCAACTTAGTATACAATGTTTAGATTTACAATATTAGAAGTTTTGGACCAAATGACGTGAAAGCAAGTTGATTTTAAAATATTACAAGCATGACATTGTATAAAAATATCATAATAACTTGTATGTAAATTTGGATTAGGTCACAGATTCACATGCAACTGTTAGACATTGTCAAATCACTTAATTACATCATATTTGAAATAAATAATAACTTATATGGATGACTTATTAATTTTTTTTATTTTTAGAGGGAAGAAAACGAGTTTTCATGAGGGGCTCAAAGGTTTTGAGACCTTTGACCGTCAAAGGTCTCGAAACCTTCAGGTTGCTCTATGTACACCACTTCCTCAATCATGCTATTAAGTAAGGCTGTCTTCACATCCATTTGATTTATCTTCCAACCCATTTGTGTTGATAGTGCCACTATATATTTCATTGATGAGTACCTTATAATAGGAGCAAAGTTCTCATCATAGTCAATCCCCTATACCTGTGAAAAGCCATGGGCCACAAATCTAGCCTTATGCTTCTCCACACTACCATATGCAGCTTGCTTTACCTTGCGAAGCCAATGGGAGCTCACCATTGACTTGTTCTCCAGTCTCGAAACCACATCCCAAACACTGTTATGAAGTATGGAGTCATATTCCTCCACCATGGCATCAACCCAAACTGACTATAGCATTGCTTCCTTAAAGGAAGATGGATCTTTCACAACATTGTTGGCTAGTTGAATTGTTTATTGATTAAACAATCAAGTACCACATTAATTGTCAACCTGGGAAAGTCTTTTTATTCCAAAGGCTACCGCGTACTGTATGTACTTTAATTCCAAAAGCATTAAGAGCTGTAGTATACTTAATTCTTACGCTAAGTTATCACAATACTGATAAAATAAAAGGAATTAATTAAAATTACAAATCTGGAGAGCAAAGAGATGGATGCTCTGTTGGCAGAGGATCAGGACCCTATCCTCAAGGTGAGGACGTTCAGCACCTGCCCCTGGAATCAGATTGCTAACACACACTGCACTCAGATTCACCGATGAAACACATTTGCATAACTTCAAACAATTAATAAAACAGAGTGCTAGCAAAATAGAATTACAAGAGGTAATGCTGCAGAATTCAAACAGAGTATCCATAGAAAGAAACTATCACACACTTACACACTTGACAGCAAAGTAAATGGGTGAATCTTGTGAGGAAGGTGGGCCCAGTCCCTCTCACAAGATTCCCTAGAACACGGAGAATAGCTTAAATGATCAAAATGTTCTTCTATTCATCTGTCAAAAGATTCGAATACAGTAAAGTTCAGACTTGCTGATGCTTCTCAAAAATTTCACTTACAGACCATCCTCCCTGACTAATGTAGATGTCTCCTCTTTATAGAGGAGATATCTATTACAATAGATTGTTACAGTTCATTCGGTTAACCTGTTCAATCAAAAATAAGAATTACAGAAATGTTGTTGCAACAGTATAATAATATATCATTTCTTAGGTTCTGGTTGTTACACAGCTGGTAACCATCTTCGACCGTCTTCTTGGAATTCTCGCATTCCTTCGCTGTTTCCCCATACTGTTCCGGTTTTAAGTCCTGGTAACTGTGTTCCCACTTTAAACAGCTGCTTGATCCGCCACATCATCATTCCTCAGACAGTTTCCATTGTTATTCCCAGTTGTTGCAAAATACCCGCTTTAGATGGTTTGTTGTTGCTGACTGTAGCGACTACGTAGTTACTGCTTCCGGTGTTGCAGCAACTGCATAGTTTTTGTTTCTGGTGTTACAACAACTATAGGTTATAATTCCTGCGGGCTTAAGACAATTACTTGGCAACTTAGTCAGATTTTCCAAAGATAAATATAAAGATACTCACGAATATGCAATGAATCATTAAACATATAGATGTGCGGGAAGTTACTTCGTACCTTTGGGTGATTTAAGTCATTGTGTAATCAAAGCTTATAACTTGTGACTGAAAAGGATAATATTATGATGAAAATATAAGGTCAAAATTGGTCAATTCTGGGTCCTAACATCCCCCCCAACTGAAGATATTGCATGTCCTCATGCAATGTTTACTCTGAATCCGAGTTGGAGTACTGGGATGAAAAATGTCAGTTATTGAGACAATAACTATAGGAGGTGACGTCGAACTTCTTTCTAAAACCACAGACAGTCTGTATGTGTTTCCATGCTGCTACTTCCTCCTTATTGGATAATCCAAACTGACCCTTATATTGTTCACCGGATAACCATAGAAGTGGAAGGGCAGCTTCCTCCATTGGCTCTACCACTACCTTGTATCCTGCTTGAGTATATATTTCACCACAAGTGGTGCACATATACTCATTATCTTTACTTTTCTCTGCTGCAGAGGCTACTCATGCTAAAATATGCAGGCTGAATTCATTTCGATATGCTTCTTTAATCCTTATTATCTCCTCCTGATAATCCTAGATCTGTGATTTCAGGAATTCAATTTCTTCCTGCAAGGCAGGTATGGTAGGCTAATCTTGCGGGGCAGTAGGCTCCAGTGGAGGCAAAGGTTGTGCTTCATCATCTTGGTCAGTATTCCCCGTAGGTGGTTATTGTGTGTCACCTGGGGAAGTGGTTGGTTCTTGTGTTGCAGCCATTTGGTCACTATTACCTTGGGTGTCGGCAGCTGGTTCTTGTGTGTCAGCTGTCTTAACATATGATGTCACGAAGCTATGAACGCTCTGCATCTCAACTTCCGAGGGTGAGGGAGAGGGGCTTTGAGGACGGGTGGGGGTACAGATTCTTAAAGTAATGGGTGGTGAACTAGGGGGGTTCAGAATTTTAGCTACTACCGATGACCGAGTTCTTCGTTTTGGTAGGAAAGCCATGAATGCAGGCATTTTTCTCTTCAGGCCAGCTTCAGGGGTAGTAGTCAGAGCAGCAGGTGTCTTAGCTGAAACCCTGATTTTTCTTCTTTTTGGTGGGGTTTCCTTTATTTGTTGCTTCTTTCTTTTAAGAAGGATAATGGGGATATTGTCGTCGGAGTAATCAGTAGAAATGCCAAGTATGGGGATGGAAGGACTGGCCTTTTTGGGAGATGGGGTTGTTCCTGCGGTCACTTCTACTGCTGCTTCTTCATTCTCAGCAACTTGCGGGGATGTTTGATGGGATTGTTCGGGGGTGTGCTCTGCCTGCTGAGGATTTTGCAGAGGGATTTGCTCAGGCATGTCCTCTGTTTGCTGAGGGAGTTCATGTTCTGGTTGTGGAATTTCTGCTTCCTGCTGGGGATGAATTGGGGGTGGAGGATTATTCAAAGCAAGGCCTCTATTAATGAGTAATTGGGCTAAACAGTGATGTTTTAGGGAAAGAAGTGGACGCTTCGCGTTAACAGCATAACGTGACATGTTCTTAAGACAACCCAATAGATAATATGGCATATTTATTAACTGACCATTTCTCAAATGATTTAACAGCATGAAATCATGCTGGTAAATTACCTGATAGCGGCCCTCGCACGTCAGCTATTGCTTGACAAATTCGGCAACTCTCGGCCACATTTGAGGTAACGACCGAAGTGCTATGCCTCTGCCCTTAGGTTATATCTGCTCGCCTGGTCGAAGAAAATCTTGCTGCGCGTTGAGAATCAGGTGCTTCCTGTTGAACCATCGTATGCCATTAGCTGGTAGCCCGGTAGCTTGGGCTATCACTTCCTCTGTAACTAGGATTTGAACTCCTTGAACGACAGAGAATCCTTCTGTTAGATTGCATGCAAATTCAAGGACTTGCTGCTCATTAAAGTCCGAAAGTCTCCTGAAATACTCTATCTAGTCTGCTTGCAAGAAAATCTGATAAATGTCCGGATAGAGTTCAAGGACTGTTGTTGAAGCAGGTTCATGTGTGATGAGAGGTCCTCCCATGGCTGTTGTTTCAGTGAATTTCCAAGTTCAGAGCCGAGCTTCCGATTTCAGTTCAGAGTAAAGCGTCACAAATGGTAACATGCAGTGATAGGGTGACTTTTACATATTACCAGGAGAATTAAGGGTGGCGGCAGTTGGCGTGGAGTATCATCATAGGAGTTGCTTTGGTACTCCCCCCCTTCTACGTGTGAGCGATATGATTGGACGTGTAATTAATTGATAGTCCTATCAACTTTCACCGCATTATCTATTATTTAATGCCCATTGATAAACATGCGTACCTTTGTATTTTTACCTTTTCGGTTGCTGTGTCAAAAAGTCTTATCTCGTCATCCGCTAAGTCATAATGATTACCGCAGATCTGAAAGTGTGGGAGTATCGGCGATTTGTAATGATAATGACGGGAAGTGATAGTAGGGTGCTATAATCATCACAAGGAGTGGTATATTTTATCGAAATTTGTTGCTTGGGGCTGCAGTGGTAAATCTGGTGTGCGTGGGGGAATTTAGCCAAGAAGGGTATTTCGTGTCCGGGAAGCGATATTGTAACACCAGGATTGGTGTTGCAGCAACAGGGAATTATCGGAAAGAAAACATTTGTAAAGACGGGAAATGTACTAGAGTGATGGAAATCGGGAAATAATGTTGCAACCACGGGAATGGTGTTGCAGCAATGGGAATGGTGTTTTGGACAACAGGGAATGGTGTTGCAACAACGGGAATGGTGTTTTGGTCAACAGAGAATGGTGTTGCAGCAACGGGGATGGTGTTGCAGCAACAGAAAATGATGTTGCAGCAACAGGAAATTCCGCGTTCGCAAAATAATCCCTTTGAAACTTTTGTTTTCAGCTACTTCCCAAGCTAAAATCTGCAAAATACTGAAATGTAATATCGCAATCCTTGACAGAATTTATTAATTTCTTAAAAAAAACAGAATGTCTAACCTAAAAAAAATTGCATAAATAATAGACATTCAAGTGCTTTGAGGGGTAGCAAGTTCCCCTGGAAAGGAATACTATTTTATTGCCATGCAAGTAGCTTTAAAATCTTCCTTGGAAACCGGCCGCTGGTATAACCGAAGTCGGTATCCATTTACTAACAGTGGTGTTCTGCTCCCATCAATTATTAAAAGTCTAACTGTTCCATTTGGAAAAACAGCATCCACTTCATACGGTCCTAACCACCTTGTTCTTAACTTGCCCTGAAAATTCTCGAAACGGGAATCATAAAGTAGAGCCCAGTTACCTTTCTGGAACTGATTCTGATTGATGGTTCTGTCATGCCATCTACTTCTTTGTTGTTGTATCATCATTGTTTGATGGACGGGCTCCGGTCTTTTCTCATCCAATTCCTGAAGCTACTGCAACCTGGCTGTCTGTGCATCAGTTAAATCAAGGTTAACAGCTAAAGCAGTTATCAAGGTTTTGATTTCGAACTCTACAAGGAAAATAGCATTCTTTCCAAAAACTAACTCATAGGGTGAAAAGCCTGTTGTATTTCTCCAAGTGGTTCTATAGGCCCATAAGGCTTCAGGCAGTCTCTGAAACCGGTCCCTTCTGTTCTCCTTTATAGTTTTTGTCAAGATGGCTTCAATGACCTTGTTGGTACTTTCCACCTGCCCATTTGCTTGGGGTGTATGGTGTAGTTTTTGTCTTGATATGTATTTCTGGAGCGTGTCTTTGAAGCCATGAGAATTTAAAGGAGGTCCTCCATCAGTGACTAATTCTCTGGGTAATCCAAATCTAACAAAGATTTCTTCAAATAAGAATGTTAGTACTACTTCTTCATTAGCTTTAATGAGTGCTTTGGCCTCTACTCATTTAGTCATATAATCCGTGCATACTAATATGTACACTCTTTGATTAGATGGAGGATTAATGGGCCTACAAAATCTAATGCCCATTTCTTAAAAGGTTCAAGAGTTACCTGGGGATTGAGTGGCATTTCATCTCTATGGTTAGGCTGGCCCATTCTTTGATAGCTGTCACATGCCTTCACATATTTTCTGGCATCTTTGAAAAGTGATGGCCAATAATATCCCATTCTAAGTACCTTGTGTGTTGTTCTTTTGTCTGCAAAGTGTCCTCCACAAGGGTCATCGTGACAAGCTTTTAGTATATCATAGTTCTCATCTTCCCCAACACATCTCCGGATTTCCTGATCTATCCCTATATGAAATAGACATCCGCTTATCCAACTGTACCTAGCGCTCTGCTGAATGATTTTCTTTTTTTCTCTGTGCGATAGGTGCGATGGTAATTTCCATGCAACTAAGTAGTTAGCAATATCTGCATACCAAGGTGAGTGGGCAGAGACTGCAAATAGATACTCATCGGTAAAAGAATCATCTACTGGAATATTTTCATTAGTTTTTAACCGAGAAAGAAAGTCAGCAACTACATTTTCTTTTCCTGGTCTATCTACAATTGTGATATCGAATTCTTGCAATAACAGTAACCATCTAGTAACTCGGTCATTTGTAACAGATTTATTCATTAAATATTTAATGGCCGAGTGGTCGGTATGCACAAAAGTAGTATAA
>APFE031526836.1:67014-87815 GCA_000404065.3 Pinus taeda | reverse complement strand
CACAATCATCAGTCCACTTAAATTCAGCGTTTTTCATTAAAAACACAAACAGAGGGGAAGCTATCTTAGAAAAATCTTTGATAAATCTTCTGTAGTACCTTGCATGTCCTAAGAAGCTTCTTACTTCTGTCTGGGTTTTGGGAATAGGGAGGGTCAAAATTACCTGTATTTTTGCAGGATCGACTTGAATTCCTAATAATAAAACATAATGGCCTAATACAATGCCTTCATTCATCATCATATGGCATTTTTCAGTACTTAAGGCAAGATGTGCTTCAATACACCGCTTAATTACTTTTTCAAGATTCTGCAAAGCATCTTCAAAGGCAGTTCCATAGAGTAAAGTCGTCCATAAAAATCTCTAGAGAATCATTTACCATATCAGAAAAGATACCTTTGACCGCTCTCTGAAATGTCGCTGGTGCATTACAGAGACCAAATGGGAGAACCCTATAAGCAAAGGTCCCCCAAGGGCTAGTAAAAGTGGTTTTATCCTGGTCCTGGGGTGCAATCCTTATCTGATTATAACCGCTAAATCCATCCAAAAAGGAAAATAACTTTTTACCAGCTAAGTTATCTAATACCTGATCAATGAATGGTAACGGGAAATGGTCTTTTTGGGTGGCCTTATTTAGGGCTCTATAGTCTACGCATACTCGCCATTTCCCATTTTTCTTGGGTACTATTACTATTGGAGAAACCCATTCACTATCAGATATGGGGTATATAAATCCTGCATTTAGCAATTTTTGAAGCTCTTCTTTTACTATTTCCCTTAGATTGGGATTCATTCTTCTTTGGGGTTGACAAACTGGACGGGATCCTTCTTCAATATAAATCCGGTGAGTGCATAGTTAAGGGGAAATCCCTTTCATGTCTGTGTAATCCCGCGCAAATGCCTACTTATTTTCTTTAAGTAGCTTCATTAACCGCTGTTTTTTATCATCTGTTAGGTTAGGATTTATATTTAATGTCTTTCCTGGTTCGATTTCTATTGTCACACTTTTGGATGGACTACCAGCTAATATCTGAGATGAATTTTCAGTTTCAAGATTGTTCTGGGATTCTGATTCTAGGATTGTAGTGAGGTGATTATGTATCTCTGAGCTAACCGAAGAAGGTTCAGAAATGAAGTTGCTGATTAATTCATCTTCAGTTGAGTTTTTGAGGGTTAAATCTTGTCCGATTGTTAAAATAGGTTGGGTTTCTTCATCCTCATAGTCTACCCATATTGAATTATCGTTATTAATCATGGGTGTGGCATGAGGGTAAAGAGTCAACTGTTTAGTTTCCTACCCATTGGATATTGTCATTGATCCAGACCTACAGCTGATGAAAGCATCTGCTGTAGCTAACCATGGTCTTCCTAGAATTAGTGGATGACCCCCCAACTTTGTTTTAGTTTGTAACACCACAAATTCAGCTGGGTAATTCCAAGATTCTATAGAGATTACCAGGTCTTCGATCACTCCTTCAGGTTTAATCGTAGAGCAATCAGCCAGCTCTAAAATAGTTGGAGCTTCCCTGATTAAATGTTTCAATTGCAGTAATTGTGTTGTTTCAAGTGTCATAATATTTATTGCAGCACCTAGATCCACTAGAACTTTAGAGACAAAGGTCTTGCCAACCTGAACTATTACTGTAGGGTGACCAGGGTCACCATATTTCACAGGAGGGTCTTTTTCTGTCATTAGAGTAGTCAGTTCTCCCATCACATGAATTGTAAGGGGTTCCTTGGATTTTCGTCCAGGTTTCCTGACACAAATATCCCTAACAGTTCTGGCGTAGATAGGGACATATCTTAGTGCTTGTAATAATGGGATTTTAACATATAAATTCTGCAGTTCTCCTAAAAGATTAAAAGCTGGTGGCTCAAACGTTTTACTCAGAGTCAATCTTTCAGGGAAGGGTGGTTCAGCTATTTGGACAGTCTTGTTAGTGGGTGGTTCAAGAATTTCAGTATCTTTATTGGATGACTTTTCTTTCCTAGTTTCTTCTTTTTCAGAGTCAGTAATGTCATCTATGATGGGTTCAACTACTCTTCCAGAGCGTAAATGGATATCATTACATTGCATGGGAAGGGCAGGTTGACCTTGAATGTCGATTACCTGCAAGGCATTATTATTGTTTGGATTGGGGTTAGGTTGCATAGGCAATTGGGGTCTCATTGCTTGGTTATTCTAGGAAGTATTGGAAGGTAAGGAAAGAGACTGTTGTTGTTGAGGAAATGGTATCTGTTGGGCTGCCCAATTTGGGTTCCATTAATTAAAATATGGTTGCTATGGGGCCCAAGGATTCCATATAGTAGGATCAGGAGAAGGGATATTAGGTTGCTGCATAAGTGGAAAATTCATTGCATTAAAGGGTGGGTACTGCATTTGGTTCATGGGTGGGTAGTTTGTTTGAAAAGGAGAGTTACTATTCCAATGACTGAATGCTGTGTTAGAGCTCATACCTTGTCTTTGTGGCCATTGCCTCCTCTATGTCATCAGATACACTGCTTCAGCCTCTTCTTCGGTTGTCTGCAATGCTGCCTTGATTCCAGGCAGAGAGGGGCATTGCTGGGTTTCATGGTCCTTTTCACAGATTGTGCAGATAGGTGTCTTATCCAGCGGGCATTCCCTGAGTGGGTGTTTTCCTCTGCATTTAGAACAGAAAATAGCTAAAGCAGCTTCTGCTTCCGCCTATTTCTTCTTAACCTGCAGAGCATCGATTTGTGAAGCAAAAGAACTTAACATTTCAGTTTTAAATTCTTCTAATAAGTTACGTATTTCAGCTCTTGTTGCTCCTCCACTGGCTGACTTCTGAACTCTTGAATACACATTATCTCTGCTCTTTGATCTGTTCCCCTCTCCTCTTGAGCACCTCATGCAGAGATTGATAATTTGATCAAATGGTTCTTTGGAGATGTCCCCTTTTCCCAGCATGTTCAACATGTCCAAGGAGTCATCTCTTACCCCTTTCAGCAATATGGTTTTCAGAATATCTTTACTCATATTGGGGTGATCAGACCTTTGCAGATTATACTGCAGCCTTTCCACGAAATCTTCTAAGCTCTCATCCTCCTTATGAACCATCTTAAATAGTTCTTCCTTCCTTTCTCTTGTTCAGCAATAATCTTGATATTTGGCCAAGAATCCTTCTTTCATCTGGTCCCAGGTGGTAATTGCCTGAGCTCCCAAGCTCATGAACCACCTCAATGCATTCCCTTTTAGTGTTGCTGCAAACAGCTTTAGTTTCTGATTAGGGCTCATATAATCATAACTTCTGCATAGTATATCGAATTCAAAGAGGAATTCGTCTGGGTCTTCAGAGGATAACCCATGGAAGTTGGGTAACGCTGAGAGGGGAATGTTCTTCATAGGGGTCGTTCCTCTCGGCAGGTCCCCAATGGGGAATTCCAAGGTAGAGAGTGAGTTCTCCCCCCTTCCTTCTATTCTATTATCCTCCATTGGTCTTTCTCCTGAGTCACTTACTTTATCTTCTATATCTTCAGGTTCTTCAGGTTCTTCAGGTTCTTCTACCGGTTCCTCAGTGTATTCTGATACTTCCAACTTCCTTTCAGGCCCCAATACTTCCTCTGTCTATCGATCCATTTGTGAGGAGTACTAGATTTGAGGTCTCCGGGAACTCTTCCTCTGTGATGTTTCAGCCTTTGAGATGATTTCGTCAATAAAAGTCTTTCTTCCTCCCTTACCACCTGTGAAATTAGGTTTCTTGCGTCCTCTCATGCACCTGTTATTTTCACAAAGAAATCATTAACGCTTTTTAGAAATCTTTAGTTGCCTTCCCTAGCAACGGTGCCAAAATGTTGGCTAGTTGAATTGTTTATTGATTAAACAATCAAGTACCACATTAATTGTCAACCTGGGAAAGTCTTTTTATTCCAAAGGCTACCGCGTACTGTATTTACTTTAATTCCAAAAGCATTAAGAGTTGTACTATACTTAATTCTTACGCTAAGTTATCACAGTGTTGATAAAATAAAAGGAATTAATTAAAATTACAAATCTGGAAAGCAAAGAGATGGATGCTCTGTTGGCAGAGGATCAGGACCCTATCTTCCAGGTGAGGACGTTCAGCACCTGCCCCTGGAATCAGATTGCTAACACACACTGCACTCAGATTCACCGGTGAAACACACTTGCATAACTTCAAACAATTAATAAAACAGAGTGCTAGCAAAACAGAATTACAAGAGGTAATGCTACAGAATCCAAACAGAGTATCTGCAGAAAGAAACTATCACACACTTACACACTTGACAGCAAAGTAAATGGGTGAATCTTGTGAGGAAGGTGGGCCCAGTCCCTCTCACAAGATTCCCCAGAACACGGAGAATAGCTTAAATGCTCAGAACGTTCTTCTATTCATCTGTCAAGAGATTCGAATACAATAAAGTTCAGACTTGTTGATGCTTCTCAAAAATTTCACTTACAGACCATCCTCCCTTACTAATGTAGATGTCTCCTCTTTATAGAGGAGACATCTATTACAATAGATTGTTACAGTTCATTTGGTTAACCCGTTCAATCAAAAATAAGAATTACAGAAATGTTGTTGCAACAGTATAATAATATATTCTTTCTTAGGTTCTGGCTGTTACACAGCTAGTAACCATCTTCGACCGTCTTCTTGGAATTCTCGCATTCCTTCGCCGTTTCCCCATACTATTCCAGTTTTAAGTCCTGGTAACTATGTTCCCACTTTAAACAGTTGCTTGATCCGCCATGTCAGCATTCCTCAGATAGTTTCCATTGTTATTCCCAGTTGTTGCAAAATACCCGCTTTAGATGGTTTGATGTTGCTGACTCTAGTGACTACGTAGTTGCTGCTTCCGGTGTTGCAGCAACTGCGTAGTTGCTGTTTTTGGTGTTACAACAAGTATAGGTTATAATTCCTGCGGGCTTAAGACAATTACTTGGCAACTTAGTCAGCTTTTCTAAAGATAAATATAAAGATACTCACGAATATGCAATGAATCATTAAACATATAGATGTGCAGGAAGTTACTTCGTACCTTGGGGTGATTTAAGTCATTGTGTAATCAAAGCTTATAACTTGTGACTGAAAAGGATAATATTATGATGAAAATATAAGGTCAAAATTGGTCAATTCTGGGTCCTAACAAACATATTTTCCCATAAGATCCATGTATCTAGTGTACCTCTCTGGTGACCTCCTTTGCCTATGCTTAGAAGTGGGTGCCCCTACATTCTCTCGTGCATCATCTAAGAATTTTTCAGCCTGTCTGGTGTGATTTCTTCCCTCTCTGGAAGACACTGCCTGAGTGGATGTCTCCACTCCCGAATCCTTTTCATGTGGATGCTCCACATCAATCTGAGGCTCCTCAAACGTAGGAGCTAAAAGATCCTCAACGACATGTAGCTCAAGCTCCCTCTTAAAGGAAACTCGCATGGTCTTCTCCTCATCGAATCTGACATCTCTGTGAACCACTGTCATCCTATTGGTTGGTATGTTGGTCGGTAAGTATACCTAATAGTTGTGAGGTGTATCAGTGTACTCCACAAATATCCCCAACTCTATTGTCACCTCAAGCTTCTTCCACGCATATTTGGTCACATGGCAATATACCAATGACCCAAAAATTGTTAAGTGACCAACATACAACCTCTTACCGGAATAAGCCTCCTCTAGTGTCTTCATATCAAGTATCCCATGTGGGCTACAGTTTTGAACATCAACCACTATGTTGCATGCCTCATCCCACAAGTGTAGTGGTAGGCCTTTATCATGAAACATCACCCTCAATGCCACTACTATGCTTCTATTCTTCCTCTCAGCCACCCCATTTTGTTGAGCGTTATATGGTGTCGTTAACTCCCGTTTAATCCCTTCTGTTGAACATAAGCTCTTAAACGTGTTTGAGACATACTCACCACCATTATCACTCTATAGAGATTTAACCTTCTTGCCCGAATCTTTCTTCGTCAATGCTTTAAACTCAAAAAACTTTGTGAAATTTTGATCCTTTTTTTGCATGAAAAATCTCCATCATTTACGATAATAGCCATCAAAAAATATAACATAATACTTGTGTTTGGCCATGGATGTTGTCGAGAATGGTCCACAGATCTGAATGTACTTGCTCTATAATAGCCTCTACTCAATTGTTTCTGTCATGAAAGGAAGACTTGGTGTATTTTCCCAAAGTACACCCCTTGCATGTATGAACTTGCTCAAGCATGCCTTTGGGGAAACCAGTAGAGATCTGCTACAATATCTTCAAAGCCCCATGATGTAGGTGGCCCAATTGCCTGGGCCACAACTTTCCAACATATCAGCTCTGCATCCTTTCCACTTTTGTGCTCGAAGAAACACACTCCTCTACCTCGAGCTTATAGATATTCTTCACCTGAATCCCTATCTTCTTTACTTGACCCATGGCTATGTGTCGAAGGAACGCCTTTCCTTTCAAGAATATCACATCATATCCTATATCCTCGAGCATGGAAATGGATACCAAGTTCTTCTTTAGCCCAGACACATACATAACATTCTTCAAGGTGATTGGAGCCCGATGATCCCTCTGAAAAGTAATTGTGACCAATCCAGTAACATAATACTTCTCATCATCATGCATCTCGATATGCATTTGGAGATCTTTCTCCTCTAGGTCACAGAATAAATCTTTGTTGCTAATCATGTGGAATGAAGCTTTGTTATCTAAGTACCATACACTTCCCATCACTGCTGACACCATGCATGCAATGAGGGAAAATTCCAATTCGAATTGAGAGGCCAAAGCCTCACCTATTGCTCCTCCTGAGGACTTCTTCTTGGACTTCTTGAGTGGAAATTTTGTATCAAAATGGCCCAACTGATGACAATGAAAGCACTTAACTTTCGTCATGTCTTTCTTCTTATCTCCATGATAAGAATCCAATTTGGAATGGGAATCTTTCCCTTTCTCCTTATTTTCCTTAATCTCTAAGGCACATTTCTCTTCATCATCATCATTTGATGAAGAGGCATCCTTGGTGTTCCTCCTAATCTGCTCTTGTATCAAATCTGACCACGGTCATTCCCAATCTAGCAGCTTCTCCCGACCATTGAAAGAGTCCTGATAAATATGCCAACTCTTTGTGAGTCCTATAAAACAAAGACTCACCATATCATCCTTGGAAACTGTGATTCAAACACTTCCAAATTCATCACGACATTGAGTGAAATTGGTCAATTATTTTGGAATCATCTTACCTTTCTCCATTTTGATTTTTCGAAGTTTGTCCTTCAATGCCAATTTCCTTTGGTCGATGTTATTCTGATACAAGTCTATCAGTTTTTTCCACATAGCATACAAATTTTCCTTTCCATGGAGACTCGAGACAATGTGGTCTCAAAATCCCTCAAGAATTATCCACCTTGCCTTTGGCACACACTTCTTCCATTCAGCTAAATTTTGTGCATCCAGTATTGTTGGTTTAGGAATTTCTTGATCAACGAATTTCTTTTATCCATTATCCTCTAGCACAACCTCTATTCTATTTGTCCAGGCTATAAAATTTGATCTTCCTTCCAAGACATACTCAGGTTGATAATCGTAGAACACCATTTGTCAATCCTAAAGTATGTATTGCAAATTTGAATTTCACCTGTAACCCAAAACTCAAAAATTCGAAATCTCCTCTAGTATATTGTTCTCTTCTCCAATACCATGTAGAAAATCATGTAGATTCGCAAGCTCATGCAATGTATTAAAGCAAAAGATAAGAATCTACTTCTTCTTTCAACTAGAAAAAGCCAATAAATTGATGAAAACAATATCAACAAGAAGAATATAAATCAATGGCACATAACACAAGATGTATTGGGGTAATACACTACTCAAAACCCCTCTATCTGTATTGCATATATCAGAAATACGAGTGAAGATACAAATCTTTTTCTCGCTAGAACAATTCTGCATAAGTATGCTCAACTCTATCAGCTCACAAGCTATCTCTTGGCCCCTAATCACTTACATAATTCCTAGGATGAATAGTCCATATTTAAAGGGAATTCATGCTTCCAAAACTGCACAATCCAAACATAGGATAAATATCTTATGCATGCATGATATTTACGCTCCAGTAAATAATAACATTGATAGTACACTATCCATGCACTCTAGTCTCAACTGGGTCTTTCTCTGAACTGACATGCATAAGTTTCTCATGAGGAAATATTCAATTAACTGGAGTAGCACTAGTAGATGCATTAGTGCACCAACTGACTGTTAGTCAATAAACTGAGTGTTCTAATTTCCAACTCAATTCAAACGCACACTGGAACCCTAAAACTTAGGGATAACATATACATGACTTCAGAAAGACTTCCAACTAGAAATTCCTAAGATAATTAAGTTAATTAAACTTCATTAACTATTTACAAGTTGTTATGAGAATATAATTCAATTTTAATTCACATCTTAATTCAAGGACAAATTAGAATGGAATTTCTTGTTTTCGTTTCTCAACACATCCTTCCTTCACAAGTGTTCTATTTGCTAAACTACATTTTTCTCTTCTCTCTCTTGATGTGTCTTCCAACAATACCACTGATGAGCTAATATACATTAAGATCTATGGTGCTCGAATTGTCAAGTGCACCTTATGAAACAAGGACCAATTGTTGAGAAATGAGGTAATGAAAACTATCACATTACCCACTTGAAAACTAACCCTTTTGATACATATGAGTATGTCCTTTAGAAACATTCCAGCAAATAGTTGTTTGCAAGTTATATTTATCCTTTTACAACTTTTATCAAACAACTTGTATGCAAGTTTAGTGCCAAATATCAATTAGTTTTTGGAAATAGTTTCCTTCTTATGCTTTTGGTAAAACCTTGAACACATGGGAAGGGAGGAAAGTGACTCTAATATTTGGGATTGTACATCTACCTGTCATAATAATTAACATGATTATTTTATTCATATGTTAGTTAGGATTAAAACTTATTAAAGGACGGGTGTATTTAATTTGCAATATGTGATTTCAACTAGGTATAAAATCCATAACAATTGTTGTGATCACTAAAGAGGGTTTCAAGGAGTGTTATAATGTTCGAGAGCTATTATGTTCAAGTAATGATATCATTCTTTTCTTTCATTGCTTATTTCAAGCAGATAGTCGAGCTAAATCCAAATGCACAAAAATAGTTGAACACTTTCTCTAAAGGTTCAAAATTGTTCTTCACATGTCAACAACTCTTATATTTTATTCTTCATTTGACCCACAGTGGATTTGAACATTGAATCTTACGGTTTCCATAGTACTTCATAATAATTCAATCACAAATTGAGCTTCCCATGTGGGCCAAAGGGCTCTAATTCCATTGGCATGATCCCATTACATTTTATCCTAGGAGAAGAAATTGCAAATACTTCTACTTAAAATGAACCTATCATCATGATTTTGTATTTAAAAAATTATGGAAAATGAATATATACCATGTACATATTGTTTTCTATTAAAACTCAGAAACATCATTGAAGATGCATCAACTTGTGATTGAATTAATAACACTGCAAATTGCCACTTCTCCCTATTACAAAGAATGTTTCCCAATAGAATTCTCCCTATGGGAGAGCTCACATATTGTATCAAACATCTCATGACAACTTTTCCATCTAATGAATTCATTAGATTGACTAAAATATGTTTGCACATGTGTGTTAAAAATGTAACTCGGTTCAGTATTCATAATTGTATTTGTACTTGGACCAATGCAAATTTTATGTAAATATAAAAATAAGAATAAGAAATATTATTTTATAAGCATGGGTTTCATGCTCAATTTAATTAATCATCTAGGTCAAGTCAAAATATGTGTCATAAGTCAAAATATTGTATTGAAGTAAAGTCCCATTTGAAATTTTAAAAGAAAATGGAAAAAGAAATTTAAATGAGTCAGAAAATTCATTTGTGTACCCTCAAGACTAAATCAGCCTTGGAAGGGGTTATTTGAACTCCTATATGTGTATAAAAAGATATAATTCAACTTGATTTGGAATAGCTCGAGAAAGTCTCAATTTTTGTGGCAAGAAGAAAAACATACAAGCAAGGAAGAACAAGAATTCAAGGGAGATAGAGAAAAGATCAAGGGGGGAGAAAAAATTGAAGTTTTTCCCTAATTCTTGCCCTGACTCTCTCACATTTGTGATGTTTGGAACTACTGCAAGGGCCAAAATTGCAGATCTACTGCAGGTTTGAAATTTTATTATTGGGGGGGGGAATTTTGTTCTTCGAGCAGATTTTGAAGGCTTTGAATTGAGTTAACTTTGACTTATTGGAAGAGCTTAGAAGGAGGGATGGATTGGTTCTTGTTGGAGCTCTTGGTATTATTGTTTGGGTCTTGGATTTTTCATTTGATCTAATTCTATAAGAAGGGAATAATTTTTATGGGTTTTCCCTTGGAGGGATTTTTCCCTAGGTTGGAGCCTACATCTTGTGTTCATTATCTATTTGTTAACTTCATGGTTTATGGTTTTTGAAATCGTTTGATGAACAAAACATAATAAAATTAATAATAATCCAACATAATTTCATAACCAATTATCAATTAAAGAGAAATTACCCTAACTGTTGCCCCTATTGATTTCTCAACATGGTATCAAAGCTAAGGTGGAGGATAAGGTGTATAAATTCTTACTGTATATTAACTTGATAATGCAACAAACTAAAGCAAAATATTTAATCTACTTCTACAATCAAAGTTGTGGAATCTTAATCGATTTGAGCAAGATCAAACAAACCACAAATGATAGAGAAGAGGAATCAATACACATGAAACACCGAAGAATACTCTAGGGAAAGCCTAAGCTAAAAACCCTGCTATCTGTATTATCATACAAGTGGAAATATCTCAGGATTACACAAAGCTTTAGTTCTCACAACTATCCAACTCTCAGTACAATCCCTCCTTGCTGCTCATAGACATAATAGACAAACTCATATGCCTTCTCCTTTGTCCCCCAAGCCTCCTATTTCCTTGCGCAATTTTCCCTAGGTGATCCAGTTGTAACCTTGTGTGACACTAATCTCACGCACTGCTCCAACACATTGTAAAACTATGCAAATCTCAAGGAATGAATTCCTTCTGCATACAAGATATTTTATTATAGGAAAATTCTTGCAACTGATAGTACATTGTCCTTGCCTTTAATCTCAACTAGGTCTTTGTTTGAACTGACATGCATGAGTTATTTATGAGAGAATATTCAGTTATCTGAAGTACACTAGTTTCATGCATGCATGCATTAATTGACTGAAATCACAATTAGTTCCTCAAACTATTTGGAACTAATTTAACTAGACTTAACTTAGTTATCTGAGCTAACTAATTACAACTCAAATACAACTCATCCATAGCTCCTTAATTAGGGGATAACTTCCTCGATCAAAGGGATAACTGTTGCATGAATTCACAAAAAATTCTAGCTTGAATTTCTCCAACTAATTAACTCAAGATGAATTAATTAATTATTTTTCAAGCAGCTGGTGAGACAAAATTCGAATTTTAATTCTCAATTTTAATTCAAGGACAAATTAAAATTGGAATATTCTTGTTGCCACATTTCAACACTCCCTCTGAACAAGAAATGAATTATCTGCCACCCCGATCCTATTTCTATGGAATTTGAATTTACACTTTGACAATGTCTTAGTCAAAATGTCAGCATCTTACTCAGTCGAAATATACTGCAACAACATGATGCTCCTCTCCACACTGTTTCTAAGATGATGATACCGAATGTCGATGTGCTTGGACCTGTCATGAAATACTGGATTCTCAGAGAGTTTGATAGAACTTTGATTATCACAATAGATCACAGTTGGATCCGTCCTCTGATCAAACAAACCAACTAGAATTTTTTGCATCCAAATGGCCTCACATGATGCCTGACTAGTAGCCATGTATACAGCCTCTACTGAGCTGAGTGCAACTGACCTCTATTTCATGTTGTACCAAGAAATTGTAGCTGACTCAATGTTGAAAATTCCTCCTAATGTTCTCTTCCAGTCTAATGGACTCCCTACCCAATCTGCATCTGTGAAGCCGTGTAGCTTCACTCCCTCTATTCGTCTGTACCATAATCCATAATGAGATGTGCTTCTGAGGTATCTCAAAACATGCTTATATGCTTTCCAAAACATCTTGGTAGGTTGAACCATAGCTTGACTCAGTTGGTTCACCACATAGCACAAATATGGTCGTGTGTTCACTAAGTACATCAGTGAACCCACAAGCTATCGATACACAGTAGCTTCTAATACTTCTCTTGAAGTAGCATCCTCCTTCCTCTAGTCACTTGCTAAAGGATTCTGTATGGGCTTACACTTCTCCATGTGGAATCTCCTAAGTATCTCATTGGCATACTTGCCTTGAGACACAAACAACTCCCCGTCCTTCTGCCACACTTCCCTGCCAAGGAAGTAGTGCATGAGACCCATGTATTTCAACTCAAATTCTCTTACAAGGTCCTATTTGGAAGACATGATCAAATGATCATCACCTGTTAGTATGAGATCATCAACATAAATAACAATGATCAACTTCTTACCTTTTACCATGACGTGGTATAGGTTCGCATCTGCTTCACTCTTTGTGAAGCCGAACCCAATGAAGTAGTCGTTGATGCTGGTGTTACAAGCACAAGGTGCTTGCTCCAACCCACACAAAGCTCCCTTGAGTTGGCAGACATGCAAATCATGATCGAAGATCTCAAAACCTTCCAGCTACTGTATGTACACCTCTTCCCCAATCTTTCCTTTGAGGAATGTAGTCTTCACATCTATCTGCTGGATCTTCCAACCCATCTGTGCTAATAGTGCCAACATCAATCTAATAGATGAGTACCCTACTGTAAGAGCAAAAGTCTCATCATAGTCAATCCCCTTGACCTGTGAGAAACCACAGGCAACTAATCTTGCCTTATGTTTCTCCACACTACCATCAGCAGTTTGCTTTACCTTATAAAGCCAACGAGAACTCACAACTGACTTGTTCTCTGGTCTTGGAACAACATCCCAAACACTATTTCAAACTATGGATTCATACTCCTCCACCATAGCATCAACCCAAATGGGCTGCTACATTGCTTCCTCAAAGGACGATGTCTTAGTCTCAACACATTCCCCAACAAGGGCCATGTATCCAGTGTACATATCAAGTGACCTCCTTTGTCTATACTGAGAAGATGGTTCTCCCACATTCTCTCTCGTGTCTGACAGTAATCTGTTAGCTTCTCTTGTGTGCTTCTGTCCCTCTCTAGAAGACTCTTCTTAAGTGGATGTCTCCACTCCTGGAACCTCTACATGCGGTTGCTCTGCATTAGTCAAAGGCTCCTCCTCCTTAGGAACCAAAAGGTCCTCCACAGCCTGTAGTTGGAGCTCCCTCTCAAGGGAAGCTCACATGGCCTTTTGCTCATCAAACTTGAGATCTCTACAAACCACTATCCTCTGACTGGTAGGCAAGTACACCTGATAGTTGTGAGGTGTATCACTGTACCCCACAAGTATTCCCAACTTAGCTATCAGCTAAAGTGTCTTCCGGTCATCCTTGGTCAGATGGAAAGATATCGATGAGCCAAAGATCCTTAAGTGACCCACATCTGGTCTCTTCCCAAAGAAAGCTTCCTCTAGTGTCTTCATCCCAAGTATGCGATGCGGGATTCTGTTATGCAAATAGACCACTTTGTTGCATGCCTCAGCCCACAAATGAAGTGGTAGGCCTTGTTCATGCAGCATCACCCAAGCTGTCCCCACAATCATTATGTTCTTCCTCTCGGCCACCCCATTCTATAGTGGGTTATAAGGTGCCATCAACTCTTGTTTAATTCCTTCCACTTCACATAAGTCCTTAAACTCTTGAGAGACACACTCTTTGCCATTGTTGCTTCTCAAGGCCTTTATCTTCTTCCTTGATTATTTCTCAACCAAATATTTGAACTCATAAAACTTTGAGAAGGTTTGATCCTTCTTCTCCATTAAATGGATCCAACATTTACGAGAAAAATCATCAATGAAAATCACATAATACCTTTGTTTCGCAATGGATGCTATCAAGAATGGTCCACACACATCAGTATGAACTTGCTCCATGATTGCTTCAACTCAACTCTGTCGATCATGAAAGAAAGACTTGGCGTACTTTCCCAAGGTACAACCTTTGCATGTGTCCACTTACTCAAGTTTACCTTTGGGAAGTCCAGCAGAGATTTGTTGCATTATCTTCAAGGCCCCATGATGTAAGTGGCCCAACCGCCTATGCCATAACTCGCCAATGTCTTAGCTTTGCACCAATTCTTCTTTCAAACTCAATGCAGCACAGTTATCTACCTCTAGCTTATAGAGATTCTTCACTCGAATCCTAATCCTCTTGGTTTGACCTTTGGTTATGTGTCTTAGGAATACCTTTCCTTTACTGAAGACAACATCGTAGCTTTTGTCTTCCAACTTGCGACTAATACCAGGTTCTTCTTCAGTCCAGGCACATACTTTACATCAGTCAGGGTGAGAGGAGCTCCATGCTCCCTCTAAAAAGAAATCGTGCCTTCTCGTAAAACACAATACTTTCCATCATCGCCCATCTCTATGCGCATCTTGAGGTCTTTCTCCTCCATGGTACTAAATAAAATTTTATCGCCCGTCATGTGGAATGAGGTTCCACTATCCAGATACCAAACACAAGCCACCATCAATGAAACCATACATGCAATGAGGGTAAAATCCAATTCGAACTGAGAGGCCAGTGCCTAACCATCTAACCCTTTCGAGGATCCCTTCTTGGATTTCTTCAATGGACAATTAGTTGCATAATGGCCCACCTCATGACAATTAAAGCATCTCACTTTAGATTTGTCAATCTTCTTCCCACCATGAGAAGAATTCGATTTGGAATGGGAAGCTTTCCCTTCCCGTTTCCTTTCCTTGTTAAGGCTAGATTTTATTCATCATCATGCTTAGATGAAGAACCATCTCTAGTGCTCCTCTTGATCTCCTCCTGCATCATATTTGACCACAGTCGTTCCCAATCTGGCAGTTTCTCTCTTCCATTCACTGAGTCCTGGTAGCTATTCTAGCTCTTCGGAAGACTAAGGAGAGCAAGGATCACCATATCATCATCGGTTGTCATTATTACCACACTACCAAGCTCATCTATGCAGGTGGTGAGCTTATTCACATATGTAGAAATAGTGTCGCCTTTCTCATACTTGATTTTCTGAAGCTTATCCTTGAGCGCCAATTTCCTCTATTCACTACTATCCTTATATAGGTCCTTCAATGTCTTCAACATTGAAAACAACGTCTCCTTCACATGGAGACTCTATACAATATGGTCTCAAACTCCCTCCAGAAGAATCCCTCTCGCTTTCACCACACTCTTCTTCCATTTGGCCAATTCTTGTGCATTAGCTGCAGCAGGCTTGGGGATTTCTTGATTAATGAAATCCTTCAAACCATTGTCTTCTAATACCGCTTCCATGCAATCCTTCCATGTTATATAATTCGAACATCCATCCAGTGCATACTCTTGTCTCAAGACATTGAATGCCATTGGTGAACATTGTGGTGTGATAAGAATTTGATTTTGTACCTGTAATAAAGAACTTCAAACTTCAAATTTCCCTTCTCAGTGTATTGTTCAAAACTCTGATAACCTTTGCTCTAATACCATGTAGAAATTCTCACTATAGATTAACTTGATAATGCAATATACTAAAGAAAAATAATTAATCTACTTCTACAATCAAACTTGCAGAAGCTTAATCTATTTGAGCAAGATCAAACATAACACTTATGACAGAGAAGAGGAATCAATCAACATGAAACACAGAAGAACACTCTGGGGAAAGCCTCAACTAAAAACCTTGCTATCTGTATGAGCATACAAGTGGAAATATCTCAGGATTACACAAAGCTTTAGCTCTCACAACTATCTAGTTCTCAATACAATCCCTCCCTGCTGCACATGGACAGAATAGACAACTCATATGCCTTCTCCTATGTCCTCAAAGCCTCCTATTTCCTTGCGCAGTTTTCCCTAGGTGATGCAACTGTAACCTTGTGTGACACTGATCTCACACATTGCTCCAACACACTGTAAAACTACGCCAATCTCAAGGAATGAATTCCTTCTGCATGCAAGATATTTTCTTATAGGAAAATTCTTGCAATTGATATTACATTGTCTCTACATTTAGTATCAACTGGGCCTTTTTCCGAACTGACATGCATGAGTTATTTATAAGAGAATATGTAGTTATTTTGAGTAAAATAGTTTCATGCATGCATGCATTAACTGACTGAACTCACAATTAGTTCCTCAAACTGCTTGGAACTAATTTAGCTGGACTTAACTCAGTTAACTAAGCTAACTAATTACAACTCAAATACAACGTATCCCTATCTCCTTAATTAGGGGATAACTTCCTCAATCAAGGGGATAAATGTTGCATGACTTCACAAAAACTTCTAGCCTGAATTTCTCCAACAAATTAACTCAGGATGAATTAATTATTCATTTTTCAAGCAGCGGGTGAGACTAAATTCGAATTTTAATTCAAGGACAAATTAAAATTGGAATATTCTTGTTGCCACATTTCAACATAAGGAAGATTGCATATCACTATTGTTGGTATAAAAAGTGAAAATATTCATTCGTGATACCTTCAAGAACATCATTTATAGAAGACATAATAAAGGACATAAGGAAGGACACTAGGAAGGACATTAGAAAGGACGCAAGGAAGGACACACAAAATGGAAAGATGTATCAGACTTAAAAGTTCATCTTGAAGGAAGGCTACTACATCAAATATATCATCTCTCTCTCTCTCTCTCTCTCTCTCTCTCTCTCTCTCTCTCTCTCTCTCTCTCTCTCTCTCTCTCTCTCTATCATTGAAGGCTCTTGACTACACATCATCACCTAGAAGAATGAGATCCATCTCTTTTGGAATCTTTTTGACCATCACTTGCTTTGGAAGGCATCATTAAGAATCCTAGAAACATCATCTACACTTATTTAAATCAAGTTGAAGTCACTATTGTTCTAGGCATCCTAGAAGTCATCATTCTAGGACATATTTGAAGACCTCCTCATCAATAAGACACTCTTGTATCAAGTCAGTACTACATTATTACCTATGGCTCAATGTTCAAATCAAATGACTTAATTTTTTAAGGAAAGCAATAAGCTTGATGGGTCAGAAAACTTTCAAGAATGGAAGAAAATAAAAGATTTAATACTAGTACAAAAAGAATTCATGGGCTACATTCTAGGAAAAGTTACAAAACTAGAGAAGGATAAAACTCAAGAATTGGAAAAGTACATGAAAGGAGAAGTGAGGGATTAAAGTATACTAAGTGAATCCATCATGGATAACCTTATTCCATTTGTTGCATATTTAATGAGTACATCTTAATAAATCCATGATAAGTTTGTGAAATTGTATTCAGTGAGCACTATAGGTTACAAGATATCACTAACGAATAAAATTTATAAGACAAGGCTAATAGAGGATGAATAATTTGCCTCATATCTCTTAAAAGTCTCTCAATTGAAGGATCAGTTATAGGGACATGTAGAATTTGTTTATGATTATGAATTAATAACTTGCATACTCAACGCATTACCTCTTGAATGGAGTAATTTTGTGACAAGTATTTATTCAAGGATACTCCAAACTTTGATGAGATATGGTATTTAGGTATACTAGAAGAGACAATATTGAAGGAAAATGATGACACTAAACCAAATGAAAAGTCTTAAGCTTTTGTTTTTAAAGTAAAGAAGAAGAAAGGGACATTTGAAAAGTTTGAGCCTTATCAAAGAAACAACGGTAATCTGCCATGAAGAAATCAATATATTTCCAAAGTAAAATGATTTGGATGCAATGAGTATGTACATTTCAAGAGAGATTGTCCCAAAGATCCTCCAAATAGAGAGAACAATAACACAAAGGAAAGAAGAAGAGAATACGCAAGTGAAGAAAATGAAGAACCTGAAGAGAAGTTGAACAGTGAAGATCCCTAGGATATTTATTCTTGAAGAGATCCTCCACTACCAGGTTTACTTACAACTTGATTTTCCTTTTATTAGAAGATGGAAATTAGAGTAGCATGTGCAATTACATTTGAAAAACACTTTTTGTTTTTGTAGCATGGTATCATGGAAAGAAGCATAAAGCACTAGAAGGCTTAGAGTCTACATAATTAATTTCATCTCATTGGTAGCATGCATTTAGTAAGGATATAAGATTTTAGACCATATAGCACTCTACAACTCATTCAATTACTTTTTGGCATAAAAAAAAACAGTCTTCTAGCAGGAAAAGATCACAAGGATCCTTAACAGTAATTATGAAGGTTTTTCACTATGTGAAATAATAATTTACTAGAATATATTTCTACTCTAAGATTATGGAAACTAGCATCAGGGAAGCTCGTAGGTATGAGGTTAGTCAAGTTGTAGCAAGAAGGAAATTTAATAATTTCTCTTCTTAGAGAAGGCATCCCATCTTAGACATCATCTTCAAGGAAAGAATAAAATTGATTAAAAGAGAAGATTACAAGATGGAAATATGAAGGTAGAGGTATGAATATCATGAAATCTCTTCGTTAGGAAGTAAAATTCATGTCTTCATAAATGTTGTAAGAGATGATTGCAAAATCATGCTTGGTAGCATAAGTATGGTATGCCTTGGATAAGATTAGAATAGACAAACCTCTTCCTTTTTTTACTACTCAATACATAGAAGCATGATAGATGAGAATCATGATATGGTTTGATTAAGAAGGAACTCCTTGATGTGGTTTTTTGATATATAGAAGTATGGCAGATGGGAAGAAGACATGATGGTATCAATTAACATCTGATATGGTCTCTTGGAAAATAAAAGATGGATAAATTCAAAGAGAGCTGCATAAACTTTGACATTTATAATTTTGAAGCTTGAAAGGAAAAAATCATAAAGAAGGATTGTAGTATGAATATGGACCATGAAAATGGATGTTCATCTAAAAAAAAGCTAGTAGCTGAACATGACATATTTATTAGAAGGGCTATCATGACTGATAACTGAAATTGATATTGATGACTCATTTGAGATATGATTTCACTACCTAGAAGAACAAGTTGCATAAGTACAAATTGAAAAGAAAGTAGTTAGGATAATACATCTACAAATGTTTGGTTTAAACTCAATTCTAAAACATTATGGATTGAGTGGACAACATTGGTTTTGGCTTACAAATATTGTGGCATAAATGTATACACCTTAGAGGTGGGAAAGGTAGAAAGTCATGAAATAGCCTATTGGTCTTGTTGGATTTGATGATATTCACTTTCCTAATGGACATAGGGAGCTATAATTAGCTACACATTGATTGGATTAGAAAGATATTGTTGATGATGAAGATAATATAAATTCTTGATGGAAATAATGTAAAAGGCTAATGGGAAGAACCTGGTCATGAAGATATATTGAGAAAGAGTTTCACACCATAATATCAAGGAAGGTCGAAGCTCAGGTATGATATGATGATGAGATATAGGAGCCCTTGCAACAACTACAATTATCTCCACGAAAGAACAAGTATTTGGTGAATGAGACATAATGAAGATTATGATTGAGACTAACTGAGAACTATGATGATGTCTCCCCAGTTGAGAGGGAGTTGTAATATACTCCTTTTTTGAAATAAAATGGGGATTACATCCTTTATTAAGATGAAGTGATATGGGACACTGTATTCTTAAAATGTGTCATGCATTAGGCCAAGACTAACCACCATATGTCTAGTGTATGGAACTGGGAGGGAGAATGGAGGATTGGATAAGCATCTAGGATTGGTATTCCTCGAGGATTAGGGATCCAAGATACAAAGTAGTCCTATGAATCAACACTCTTTGAGGATCTGACATGTATCCAAGAGAAGAGTGGTGGAACATGAATTATATTCTTTGAGGATTTGGAATCCAAGATAAGAATAGTCCTTAAAGGACATACCTAGTGAATATTCAAATGAGGTATGAGCCTTGAGAGCCTATGGTATTTTCCATAAGTATGCCTCCCAATATTGTGCTCCATTTATATGGAGAGTTAGAGGTTGTCAAAGTAAAGGCCTTGTTATGTTGTAATTTGACAATATTGGTCATGATGTTGATGCTTAAGAGATTTGTCACCAGTCCAAATCTTCTTATGATAATATTTTAGTTTGAGAGTATCCTTGCACCTGTTATGGAATTACGAATACCTCCCTAGTTAATAGGGAGTATTAGAAAGTGTAACTAGGTTCGGTCTTCATAATTATATCCATACTTGTATCAATGTAAATTTTATGTAAAGATCAAAAGAAGAAAAAAAAATATTATTTTATAACCATGGGTTTCGTGCTTGAGTGAATTGCTTATCTAGGTCATCCATTATCTTCACACTTCTAGGATTTATTGAGTCAAAAATATATTTTCATAAGTCAAAATATTGTATTCATGTCAAGTACCATTTGGACTTTGAAAATAAAGTGGAAAATAAATTTAATTGTGTCATTAAAGTAATTTTTGTACCCTCAAGAACAAGTCTGGCCTACCTCATAAAGTTGGCCTTGGAAGGGGTAATTTAACCTCCTAGATGTGTAAAAATGGATAAGAATAGTGAAATACAAGCAAAGAAGAACAAGAATTTAAGGAGAGGGAGTGAAGATTAAGGAGGAAGAAAAAATCAAAGTTTTTCCCAAATTTCTACCTTAATTTTCTCACATGTGTGAAGTTTTTGGTGTTGTTGCAAGGGCCA
>APFE031526836.1:32678-66994 GCA_000404065.3 Pinus taeda | reverse complement strand
TGTTAGAGGTCTTGGTGTTGTTGTTTGAGTCTTTGATTTCTCATTTGATTTGATTGTATGAGAAGAGATGTTTTTTTTTTGTTTTACCCTTAGAGGGGTTTTTCTCTAGATTGGAACCTACATATTGTGTTCATTGTCTATTTGTTATCTTCATGTTTTTTTATTTTTGTAATTATTTGATGAACAAAACATAATAAAAGTAATAAGAAGCTAACATAATTCACTAGAAATTATCAAGTAAAGAGAAATAACCCTAACTGTTGCCCCTACTAATTTCTCAACAACGTGAAACACGACAATTCTTTGGCATTCTTGTGCCATGGTAAAACCATGTAGAAACTTCCACTTCCTTGCTTTACACATGGAACATTGTACTAATAATTTTGTAAGGGCTTAACCATTCAATCTTTCATGAACTATTCAGCAACAATGTGAGTATAAATTCACCATTCTTTCCAATAAAAACATAACTTTTTCATAGTTTTCATAAATAAGTAACTTCCAATAATGCATCGAATTAGGATGGTTCCCAATAAATATCATGACAGGGATGGTGATGATGCATTTGAGTATGGGTGCAACTTCTTGACACTAAAGGTTCTCTCTTGTAGTACAATAGAGTGTGTGATCATAAAATATTTTATGGCTATGGGAGAAGAAGTGTCTTGACTCTTCCCTATGTTCTTGGATTTTGATGAATAATTTCAAGGTTTCACAAGTGATGATGACTTATTCATATAATTTATCTCTATGATTTACATTTGAAGGGTAATATTCCAATAGTGTTGTCTAATTTCATAGTTTTGTAAGTGTTAGTTTCTCAACATTTTCATTTTCTTTTTCTTGTGGAAATAGTATAGATTGGAATTGTATAAATGTATTCGTTCTTTCTAAGAATATTTTGTAGGGAAACTCTATGTTTGAGGTATTTGATAGTTTGTAACATAATCATAATTGGATTGTTTTAGTTTAAGATTTATTCATCGATGAAAGTATATTAACATGACTCACTTGAGTTTTAATGCACTTGCACATGAAATTCCTATCATCCCAACCTAAAGACACAACTAGGAATTAAAGTTTACATGATGATTAAATTTGTTATTTACATTAATCTGGCTTGGTTGGTTATCTTTTTTTAAGATTTTATTATTATTATATTAATTATATATATATATAATTATATATCTATATATTATATATTATATATATATATATATATATATATTAATATATATATATTATATATATTATATTATATTAATATATATAAGAATTTTTTTGGTGGCATATTTCTCTTATGCTCTTGCACATTTGGTTTTGGCTGCTATACCAAATTAAATTATACCAAACTGAAATTGTAACGAAAGAATATTTCAATATTTCCCACTTCAGCATTTTTTGACATATGGTGATGTTATCAACACTATAGAAAACAACATTTGCACTACCATGTACCCAACTGAAAATGATTTTAGGGCTCCATTCATACTAAAAAGAATGCCTTACACTTCCATTGAATAGCGATCCTCTATATATTTTTGGAGGGTTTAAGTGGACTTTCAAAACTCTTTAATATATTCAACACTATGTGATTATAATATTTAAATTTATATGGTTTAAACCTTTATGAATTATAATAATTTTGTATTCTTAGTATTCATGTTCTCTAATTTCATGAGTCCATATTAACCTACATAACCCCAAACAATCTTTCACACTATAACAATTCCCCCAATGGATGGGTGTTACCATCATTTATTGTTTCTGTGGGTGAGAACCTCATTTAATGATGAGAAGAAAGCATCTACTTTCCCTATTATGGAGAACTCCAAGAAGCCTGAACCTATAATACCAACTAGAAATTATAATATTTTATATGTTTTATTGCTTTAAATACAATTAAGATACCAGAAGGGACCATAATATCTCAACAATGGGATTGTTCTCATCCATTTACACAATCTATTAGTGAAATAATGCTTACAAGGAAAAGTAGTAGAAGAATAAAAATGTTACAACTTGCTGCTACAAAATAATGATGTTGTAGGAATATCTTCAATTTTCAATCCATTCTTCCCTCTTCTACTAATTTGAACCTCCCTCCCGATTATGAGAGAAAATATCCCCTCCTACCTCCCTATTATGAGACAAAATATCTCCTCCTATAGACTCAAGAGAGGGGGAAGTGAGCCAAAAATTAAGAAATAAAATCCCCTTTTCAAACCAATGAGAATCTTATATTTTTCAATGTCCTTTCCTCTATTTCAACCCGTCACCCATAATATTGTTTTCCAATTTTTCCATTCCCCTTGTCGCACCATATTTGTGTTGCAGAGTGAGTTCGAACCCAAAACATCCCTTGCCTCTTAGAATCAAAAGGTTTTCTTCTCTAATTTTAGAAAGTCAAATAAAACACCTTATGAATTATGTTATTATTAAAAGTATTAATATGAAGATCATATAAGATTTGTTTTGTTATATTCACAAAGTCTAAATAGAACAAACTTACTAAGATTTGAAAACTTAAATGATGAAAAGGCCCATCATGGCCATGTTGATTTGGGTAGAGATGGCATAAAAATGTTTTAATAATCTCATCTTAAACTTCATATGACAAACCATACATCTTTCTCTGATTTTCCATTGATATCACTTGTGCCAAATACTGAAACCTTTTACATGGATATTATGCTTTTCTCGCATCGTCTATATGTTGACATTTACAAAGAGTTTAGTCATCTCATGAGGGAGGGAGCTTAATCCCAGTGTCACAGGGAAACTATTTTATCAGAGCATCATTCTCGCTTCTTCCTTGTAAGTCATCAAACATCATTTAAAACTTCATAATGGATTCCTCAGTCCTTAACTAAGATTATGTGATTTTGACTAGTACATGTAAGTGCACAACCTGAGTGAGAAGACTAGAAGGAACAAAATTTCAATTTCATGTAGCAACACTTTTGACCTCTAATAAAATTCAACACCTAGGTGTAATTTTAATATTAAACATGTTTGTCCAATGCCATCGTAAACCACAATTCACTAGTCACCAACAAAGCAACTTGTATGTGCTCCTCAAGGAGCCGACAAATATGAATAGAGGTTACATATTTCTTTATGTATTCCTGTTGATGATGATGGACATGCCAACATGTCAGGGGATCTCTCTGGTGAGAAGTCCCAACTAAACCTCACATCGTTTGGTGTAGAAGTCCTAGTAGTGGATTGTATGGTATCGCCTTAACCACGGTTATGCACAAAGGTAAGTAGGATGTCCTTGTTGGTAGCAAGGGTGTGACATGCACAACAAGCCAAGGAAGGTTCATGAATGGTTCTAACACACGGAAAGTGGGGTGAGTGCACCCCTTGGAAACCTATGGAAACACGCGGCTTGGAAGGGAACACACGTGCAAGATGCATCACAAATTGGAAGGCATGTAAAGCAACAATCCAAAGTGATGGTGAAACCAACAACACATCTGATTAAGATTCATATTTACATATGCATACATACATCCATGCAAAAGAAAACAATTACATATATCATTAAAGTAACCAAGATTACTGAAATACAATAACAACATATGCATGAAACATGTTGGATCTGTTATATTAAGAAGTGAAAGTTCCAATCATACAGTACAACCATGGATAACCACTAGTCTCGATAACGAAATGTTACACTCATTTCCGCCTACTCCTCCAAAGTGATGTACTAGCTTTGCACTATGGAGAAGTCAAGGCTCGTTACAATACTCTCCAATATTTCTCTAAGATACTCCTATTGGAAGCTTGGATGCCCAAAAGCCCTTATAATGAGTTATGAGGTTCCATAAATAATAAAGGATGTGGTGACCCTTGACATTCCCCTTTGTGACCCTTCACCTACCCTCATGACCCTTCACCTACTACATGATTGTTACATTAAACTATCGAAACATGGACTTTCACTTTACAAGATGTTACATACCATCTGCACATGTACGCATATGAGACAAAATAGGCTTGAGAAAACCATGAAAGCTATCACTAACACTTGCATAGTTGTGGGAATACCAACTCTTCAACCTCCTCACGATGATCGATGGTGGCGAACTGATGCCAATCTTGGCCGTCTGTGATGGTGGCCGCGTGCTCAATGGTCACATCCTACTGAAAGTGAACTCTTGTCTCTGTTGCATCTGGGTACACTGATATGGCTCCACTTTGCAACTCATTTGATAACATGCGCATCATCATCTTAAGTGTAGTTGGACCAACAGCATATTGATGCATAGTGTTTGTGTTGGTCTCCAAGTGTGTGGTGGTGATTATGCACATCAACTTGTTGACATACATGTTCAGCTCCAGTCGGACTTGGTTGTTGTCTTCGCCTCGATGAGTGTGCCAATGGGTGGGATTACATGCATGCGCACAATGAGATCGATGCTCCTAAACACACTTACATGCGATTAATCGCACTGCTCACCCTGTAGGCTCTGTGCCAACTACTGGGATGGGTCTAAACTTGTATGGGAGAAGTTTCATCAGTTTGTGCATGTTGCACCTCCTGTTGTACCTATTCATGCTACAACTCCTCCTCTCGTCTATCCAGCTCCTATTCTTCCTTGAGTTGTCACTTTAGCACCTGTAACTCCTTGTCTATATCTCTCTCCACCTTCACGCGATCCTCCTATCATGTTGTCACCTCATAGCCTCAATCTCCAAAGCTACTCTAATCACAAGTGGATTTGCTTGAAGTTGCAGCTTTCCTCCACCTCCGTGCTTTCAACAACCTTCCTCTTGCCTTTGTCACACGTAGGTCTACTACCTTCTGCTACTGCTGATGGTGTTGCTTGTTGTGATGACATTTCCATTTCATATTTATATCCTTGTCTATGAACAACTTGATATCTCCATAGATAGGTAGGATCATAGACACTTGATCAACTACATCCCCAATTATGCTCTCAACGGTGTCCTTTGAATCTTCTTTTTGGGGTTATTGTACCTATATTGTTGAGAGGCAAATGAACACCTATGATACTTGGAGACATAGCAACACTCATGGCAAGAAATCTGTCAGTTGAAAACAAAAACAAACTGGATGACTAACATGCAACATACTTGTGTCACTGTTTGTGAAGATTGTACAATTTTTCACCTGGAGGGTGGGAGACTGACTGCCAGAACTGTGCAAGGCATAGTACAGGTTATTGAGGGGCTGAATGACTACTGGAACTGTGCATGCACAATCCAACCTGGCCTACTGAGGACTGAAACTATGCAATTCAGAATTTTTATTAGCAATGACATGCAAAACCAGCAAACTGCAATGTGCAATTTTTGGGGCTAGCTAAGCACTACCTCCCAAAATTGCACAATGCAGGCCTGGAGGTCAGTTTTGGGCCAAACGTGCACAATTTCTAGATGGAAGGTAGAGCCTCCACTTCTCGAAATGCACAATTATAGCCGGGCAAGGAAAGTTATAGGTCAAGGCAACCTAGACCCACTGACGTGTGACTAAAAACATGAGAAGTCTGAATGCATGGTGAAACTGGGTCTAAACAAGAGTGGATGATCATGCATGCAAAAAGTAAGTGTAGGATCCAATAAGCAGGAAAGCATGCATATGTGTGAAGTGGGTCATCACAACGACGACCGTTGGTGCAAAAGTAGTGTCATGCGTGTGACAATAATGAGATGCAAATGAAAACTAAAATGGTGATTCTACAAGCTAACATACATTAAAATGGCAAGAAGCGTTCATTGAAATCAAGCAGACAACACTCACACAAAGAAAAAAACACAAAGCGACAGAAACACAGCACCAGATGTGAGAAGCAGACTTACGTTGAAACAACTAAGTTGAAAGTGTCAAGAGAGGGAAGCAATATATGTGATTTGCATTTATTTCCATTCTAAGTTACAACACTACTAACAATTTGGGGAAATGGACAAATTGCATGTTAGGTGGGTCAATTCTTGATCTCTGAATTGGAGCAGTATAGGTGATTTGCATTTATTTCCATTCTAATTTACACCTCTACTAATAATTTGGGGAAATGGACAAATTATATGTTATGTGGGTGAATTCTTGATCTTCGAAGTGGATCGGTATAGGACATTTGCATTTGTTTCCATTCTAAGTTACACTTCTACTAATAATTTAGGGAAATGGACAAATTATATGTTAGGTGGGTGAATTCTTGATCTTCGAAGTCGATTTCTTATTTACTTTTTATGTAGCTACTACATTGACATGCTTACTTTTTGGAATGACCAAACTAATGATAGTTATTATTATTCTTCTTTGTATGTGTTATATCCAACATTCTCATTTACTTTTCTCAAAGCTTGTGAAATTTGTGATTTGAGCTAATTTATCGAGTGTGGGTATAAATGTGAGTATCATGAGGAATTCTGTTGGTTTTTACTAGGTGAGATTGATATAATTTTTCTATTTTGTAATCAAGTATGCTACTTTTCTGTAGTATTTAGATCAATACATTTCTTTAATCACTTTTTTTTTTTCATTTTTATGTAAATAAATAGATTACTTGCTATAATACTTTCTAAGAAATGTTGATGGATTTTTTTACATGAAATGTAATACAGGATAAAAATATTGCAAATATCAAAAGTGTTGGAAGTATGAAAAATTATGGGAATGTATATGATTGAAAATGAAAAATGTTATGCAAATCCTTGAGAATTGTTATTGAAGAAAATTGAACAAAAATAATGACAAAGGAAATCATGCAGCAATAGAAGAAATTGCAATAATAAAAAAGTGTTGAAAATATGGAAAATTATGGGAATATGTATGATTCAAAATGAAAATTGTTATGCAAATCCTTGAAAATTGCTATTGAAGAAAATCAAGCAAAGAAATGACAAAGAAAACTAGGAAGTAATGGAAGGAATTGCATCAATGAAAAGCGTTGAAAGTATGGAAAATTATGGGAATATATATGATTCAAAATGAAAAATGTTATGCAAATCCTTGAAAAATGCTATTGAAGAAAATCAAACAAGAAAAATGACGAAGAAAATCTAGAAGTAATGGAAAAAAATTGATGAAGATATTAAATTATTAATATGATCATTTTTCTTATTTATGAATTGATGTATTAATGTATTATATTTGATAAACTACTAAGGAAATCATATATTTTAATGTATTATATTTGATGAACTGCTAAGGAAATCATAATTTTTAGTAGCTACTACCCGAACCATCCTTTTGCATTAGTTGGGATTAACAATTTCAAATGATAGACACTTTCATCATTGTTGTGGCTTTTGTTTATGTATTAAGATTTTTATAAAGTATACTAGCACAATTATATTTATTAATGCAGGATCTTTTTGCATTAGTTGAGATGCTTAAAGTAGGATTAACAATTTCAAATGATATAGACTTTCATCATTGTTGAGGCTTTTGTTTATGAATTAACATGTTTAAGAAGAATACTAGCACAGTTATATTTACTAATGTGATCATTTTCTTATGCAAATTGGTGTAGAAAAGGTGGAGAATGCATATATCAATCACATTAGTAAATGTGGTTGTGCTAGTTATAACTGAAATCTCTTGAATAGATTCATTAACCATAAATAACCATGGGTGATGAGGATTGATGAGATTGACAATGATCAAACTTATATTAATATCAACTCAAATAAAAGAAAAGTATTTTCTTCATATATACCATCCAATAAATATCTCAAATAAAAGAAAAGTATTTTCTTCATATATACCATCCAATAAATAAAATAAAAAATTTCCAAATTATTTTTAGTTTCTTACTTTTTACTAATTAGATTAAGAAATATCGAATAAATACATGGATTTTGAGTACTCAGCCATTTAGTTTACTTTGCATAACTATGTGCAGTAACATTACTCACATACAAGAAAATAGCATTAGTATTGATATATAATTGCAGTGGCCATGCATAGAGAGAACCCAAAATTATAAATTGTAATAATAATATTTTATACTTACGTAATACAGTACATTGAGCCTATACCGTTCATATCACCCACTGATATATATGTAGAGATTGCATAGCGTTCTGATTTAACTAGACGCTTTATTGCGATGAAAATTACATCGTAAAGAAAACCATGCAAATTATTGAGCATACTTAGACAGCCTTCTCAGTTTTCGTCTTCACTTCAATTTAGTATCCCCCACCACCACCAGCTCCTCCACCATTTCCATAGCCAGAACCACCACCTGAGCCGCTTCCATAGCCATTGCCAGAACCGGAACCAGAACCAGATCCGTAGCCTGAACCAGTGCCAGAGCCGCTTCCATAGCCACCACCACCTCCAGAGCCAGAACCACTTCCGTAGCCACTCCCACTTCCTGAACCGTTTCCATAACCACCGCCAGAACCAGAACCAGACCCATAGCCAGAGCCAGAACCGCTTCCGTAGCCACTACCTGAACCAGACCCAGACCCATATCCTGAACCAGAGCCAGAACCGCTTCCATAGCCACTGCCACTTCCCGAACCACTGCCACTTCCTGAACCGGACCCGTAGCCTGATCCAGAGCCAGAACCGCTTCCATAACCACTACCAGAGCCAGAGCCAGAACCACTTCCATAACCACTGCCAGATCCGGAGCCGGAACCATAACCTGAACCAGACCCGGAGCCACTTCCATAGCCACTGCCACCGCCAGAACCACTTCCATAACCACCGCCAGAACCGGAGCCATGGCCACTGCCAGAACCACTTCCATAACCACTACCAGAACCGGAGCCACTCCCAGAACCACTTCCATAACCACTACCAGAGCCGGAGCCACTGCCAGAACCGGACCCCGCCCCGTCGCCGTTGCCGTTACCGTAACCTGGTCCATAACCACCCCCCGAGCCACCCTTGCGACCGCTTCCTAATGCACGACCATGGTTGCCTCCCTCCCCGACACCAATACCGGCAACCAGATCGGAAGCGGTACCAGACGCAGTCCAGGAAACCGAGCGAAAGCCGCTGCCGCCGAGGTCCAAATCGGCGTCACCTCGTACAACGCGGCTCTCGACAACAGCGCAGGCAAACAGAATACCCGCTAGGCCCGCTACTAAGAAGAGTGTGCGGTTCGACATTGCTACGTGAAGATAAAGAATCGACGGAATCCGCAGTATCACTTCCCTTCTCTTATATCCTGACTGTGTGAAATCCAATTAGTGAAGCCAACACACTCGATCTTGGATGAAACCTGCACTAAGCATGGGAAATGTGGGAGGTACTTATAGAGTTCGCGGGAGCCTCATACGTAGCTGCTTACGCAAATGTGCTGTGGAGACTCTGTACCACCAATAGTGGAGGACACAGAGTGTGTGTGGAGATTTTCATAATCCGAGCTAAGAAAGTAGAAGTGGACGGTGGGTGAGATCTCAACGATGGCGATGTTTTAAAACGTGTACACCAAATGATTATCCAGTTTACTATAATCGTCCGGTGAAAGCCGGCCCGACGCAGCACTAGCTGGTCCCCTGGATGTCTGTTTACGATTTATAATATGCAAATCAAGCGATCTCGCAAGTCTGCACAAAGAACATTCCGCAATTTTTTGTTTACGGCCGCTTTTGGACCATTCTCTGTGATTGAAGTCAAAAAATTTCTAGACATTTTGTGAGAGTTTATGCGGTGACATGGATCATGCTTTGCTTTGCATTGTGCTCGCTGTAATTATGAATGTCTGCCGTGGCAAGCTAATATGGCTGATCATTATAATGCAGTTGGCTATCACCTTTTCTTTATTTGGTACTTATTTTAACTTTTAATGACGAGTGGAGTGTCTGCGGTCCTGAGTTTCATGCCTATCGTGGAAAGTTAAGTAGTGTACTCAACGATATGAGAAGGCGGTCTCTTTTCTATCTTTTTATAATGATAAAATAAGTTTTCAAGTACAGCTGGAAGATTTTAAACGTCAAACATAATTTATATTTTGAAAAAAATCACTGGTAATGGGTGATGTCCATACAGCATTAGCTAATTCATAATTGGTTGTGAAAGCTTGGATATGATCCATGTTAATTTATTAGTCCGCACTACCCAAAAAAACCTTAGACTTTTCATTTTAGAGTTCACATTGTTTTAATTTTAATTAAGTTTTATTGAGTAATTAACTTTAACTTTATTATGGTTTTTAAAGATAATTATTTTTTTTATTATTATATTAAATAATGTAATATGATTTTATAGAAATTAATTATTAATTAATATTTTATAAATTTATTAATTAAATTTGTATAATAAATTATTAATATTAAAAATATTTTATAAATTTAAATGAATATTTTTGCTAATGATTTGACACTTTTTTATTTGTGGGATTAAAGGACCCACTTCATTATGTTTTATTTAGTAATTAACTTTAATATTATTATGGATATTAATTATTGGTTTTAATTATAATTAATCTTATTTTATGCTTATATAATTAAAATATGATATTATTATTTGGTAAGATATTAAGTATTAATTAATATTTTTATACATTTTATGAATTGGTTAATTAAAATTTTTATAATAATTTTGTGTAATAAATTATTAATATTTAAAATATTTTATAAATTAAAAGAATATTTTGCTGATGAATTTAATTAAAGAAAAATTACAAAATTAGACTATTTTTTAATTTCAGAAAACATGTTGCATTTTGGGTTGGAATGTCTTTATTGAAGCCTTCAACTTTTCTAGTTGAGGATCAGATCATTGGGCTATATGACCTCAAAATAGATTTGAACGCTCATCCCAAGGCTATTGACAATTATTTTTATTGATGCTTTAATATTATAAATCATATATTGTCTTTTAATTGGCAGCTCTTTTAGTAAATTTATAAGGGTCATTTGGCTTATTAATTTTTTATTCTAAGTGCATGGGTGTAGGTTGTTTCATTCAAAAGGATCTTACTTTTTAGTCTAGTAAATTTATGAGGCTCATTTCGCTTATTAAATTACCTATTCTAAGTACATAGGTGTTGGTGATGCATAGGTGTTGGTGATTTCATTCAAAAAAATCTTACTTTTTAACCTTAAACTAATAACTATCCAATTATCCAACAATCTCTCAAAAATAATCTAAAAATAGTCCAAAGTTACCAAAGTATAATAAAATATTTTAATTACAGCTGGTATATTATAATTTCCTTAAAATGAAAGGACAACCAATCAATTACAAAATCAAATATTTGAAACTAATAAACATATAACCTAAATTTCACATAGCAAAAGGAAATAACAATAAATTATTTGAATTTCATGCAACTTTATTGCACTTGATATATCATGACTTCTTTAAAATAAAACCACCACCCATCATTTAAAAATCAAATATTTAAAACTAACAAACATGTAACCTAAATTTCACATAACAAAAAGAAATAACAACAAACTATTTGAATTTCGTGCAACCATGCATAAGCCGAGAAACCTGACCATAGTCAGTAAATAAAAGAGAATCACGTGATTCTCGTATAACTTGTTAAAAAATTTACACATAAATGGAATAGTTAAATAGAATAGTTATGTGAATACGACAAACCACTCAAGCGAACACGACAAGCTGACTTGGAAAATAATAGAAACTACTAAACAATCGAAATAACACAAAAGATTTTTCACTTGACTATGCCTTGAGCAGGCCCAACTCAAGGCTCGGTTAGTGCCTTGAATTATTAACTGCTCAATGCAATTTGACATAGGTAAATAACTTAACCAAACATACTAGAGCACGATATGAATATAGATGTAGAACCGTGCCAACCACGCAAAGCACAATATTTATTAATTTCAGAGACCAAAATAACATCAGTAGATGTGTTTGCACTTTGGGCACTTCTCTTATTGTATAGAGTCTATAAAATCAAAAATAAACAAGCCAATTTCAGCTAAATGTTTCAAAGATAAACATAGTAAATTGCTATAGATACAATTTGAACTGAACATAGTTGGGACTCAGTTGGCCAATTTTATTTTCATTCCTAAGACTTACGAATTATGGATAGCTGGTTTAACTTCTAAACCCTATATTTAGCATTAGATCAACTGACACACATATCTTTTGAATGTTTCAAAATGATCATATTTGACTATAACTGGTGTGAGATGATTGCTTGTTATTGGGATCTTCAAACATTATGTCCATCAATAAGTTAACTGCTTCTCATGAATAGGCTACAACTTGTGCAAGGAGTTTTTACAAAATAGAACAACCACATGAAACCTTTGCAAATCAATCAATGAGTATGCCACTAAGTTACAACTGTCTTTGTAAGTTTCACACGAAATTAGAGTTGCCATGCAAACAAATTGCTCAGTAGGCAATCTAACTATAACCATTATCACGAGTCTTATAACCAGAATGATACTGAGATGCCATTTCGACAATCAAACAACTAATTTAGCCAAGTCCACATTATTATAGTTAATATGGTCAATAGGAACTTGATGGTATGCCACTTGGACCTTCTCACAAGTATGCTCAATCAATAATTAATCCAAGCCCAAAATCCATGGTCTTGATCAATAAGTCTTGCAAATAAACCCCTATCAGCATTCCAATGTGGAGCTAGTTGAACATTTCACCAATAGACTTTAGTATCTAGACACTCTTGCAGTATAACACAAGTTAATCAAAATGACTACCCATAGGATATCTTGTCAATACAACTCAAACAAGTGAAACCATATGTAGCCATGTAGTCAGGACACTTTTAACTCTGAGTCAGTAGCCTGAACATTTCATTTAAATAACACACACACACACACACACACACACACACACACACACACACACACACACACACACACACACACACACACACACACACACACATATATATATAGATATAAACTCCCTTAATTATTTATTTATAAGGAAAAAAGATAAGGTTTCAAAATAAAATATACCTGTGTTGAAATAGGTGAGACAAGTCAATAAGGTTCTTAAGCCAAAATTGAAGGTTTTTAATGGCAAATAGGTTTTTGTAACAGGGACTCATCATATTCCCCAAACTTGTCCAGTTGCATGTCCCCGTGCATCCCTATTCCACTTCCAAAATACCAATGTGAAGGTCGCCCCAGTTGTAAGCTGAGTGACCGAATCCTCTACAAGAGAAATAATGAGGGTCTTTTCCATAATAGTCCAACTCAATCATTCTTATTCCTCATCCCACTAGGTAAGAGATTTGTAGAATCGTATCGGGCACCATAAGAGAGGGAAATGAAATCGAGGACCTACCCATTGAGACCCATGTTTCAACATTGACTATGTGTAAAAGAAAACATTATCTAATGCTAAACAAAATAAGGGGTAACCCATATGGTTTTTATCATGAAGGGATATAGGTAACCCTTCCCAGATGTCCTGAGCCACATCGAGGGCCTCCACATAGTAGGTTCGTTCCATTTCATGGTATTTTGTTACTGCATATCATTGATTGGTTCTTATGGTGGCAAAGTCCCTTGCATCTTATCTTAATCTCATAAAGTCATTAAATAACAACCTTAGTAGGGGGTACTCCTCAGATGGGCCTTTGTTTCTGTTTTCCCATAAAACCCAGAAGCTAATTTCCATTAATGAGATTATCTATGTAAGAAATAAAAGCATGGAGCTGAACATTCTCCACAAAAGGGTTGTGGTTCCACGTCATATTATTTACCAAATTGAAATGGAACTGATAAAGTTCACATAACAAGTTTTGATTCAAGGCTTTAGAGTACTGATAAACCTCCAAAAAAATTTCAGGTTAAATTATTTCATGAGGCTACCCATCTCGTATCTATTTCAACCAAAAGGAAGACCAAAGGTAATGTAAAAAGATAGGGTATACTCTAGAAGACTCAACATGAAGATATTTCCACCCCCAATTCAGATGCCACCTCTTTTAGCTTATGTTCTTTGTGAAAGAGATCTTTCCATTTATTTATCTTACCTTCCATTTTTTCTTCATGGCTAAAGTACATGGAAAACTAGTGTTGTGTCATTTGTTCAATTACTCAGTTATGGCTCTCGTTGTTAACGATACCCATATCAAATAAATTGTCTTTGGTCTGCCACTATTGCTTATTCGGTTTTAACTAAAGAAACACATAAATGTTTGTTAAGATGTCATCCAAAATCATGTTTATATCCTGCTAGGATTCTTTTGTATATCCCTCTTCTAAGTTTTTGGCCTTGGTTTCAGACTTCTCCTCCTATTCTATGGCTTCCAATAAGGCTCCTAAGTTGCCTAGTTTAGGTCCCCGTTTCTTTAATTTAGCCCTTAATTTCTCATTATAGATAAACTTTTTATTTTGTTTAAGTAATGCCTCGTAACAAGGGCTACAAAATCTGAAGGTTTTAGGTACAATAACCTTACCTTTCTTTTGTCAGTTTTTCTATGACAAATCATTACTCGCTCCAACCTCGAAAACCATTGATGCCACTTTTGTTACATTTTTCTCTGCAACATTTTCTTCAAAGATGTTATCTTATCCTTTGACAAAGCCCCCACATTGATATCTCCTTGCTGGATTTTGCTACAATGTTTCAACTTAGCAATTTGATTAGCAATCTTGGATGTGATTGGCAAGGGCTTCTTTATTAATTGTATTGGCATGTATTGTTTTTCTAGATAATAATAAAATAAAGTGGTTGCATTCTTCAAATTATTTTATGTTCCATGTTTTTGTTTGCATGTACTTTGTTTTAATTCTGTAATTGGTAAAATTGCTATTTGAATGTTTTTACCCTTAATGCATGTTATTTTTTGTTATTCTCATTTAGTAACGAGGGTTTGGAAATTATTGTGAATTTTTACAATAAAATCATGTAGTCGAATATTACATGATAAATTATTGATCTGATATAAAAAAAATTTAGATTAATTTTTTTTCCTAATTTTTAACCAATAATTATGATATAAATAAAATATATTCAATTTATATTCGAATAAAAATTTATTATCTCAATTGAACTCTTATTGGATACTTCACCCATCCCAATCTCAATGTTATATTTTTCATTTGAAATTTGGATTAACCAAAATTTCACAAACAAGTATATTTATGTTTGCATGTTGACATATTTCTACATATTTTGTGTAATCTATGTACTTTGGGTAACCCAAAGTATACCAAGATTTCATATTGGGTAATCTAATGTTCTAATTTTTTCTACTTTTATTTTTCTTAAATCTCATCTCCATATGTAATAAACTCGCTTCATTGCTTGCCTCTAATTTACCACTTCAAGAATTCACCCTCTAGTCCACCACTTCACCAATCCACGATTGCTTATTTGCTTGCATAATAGGTGTGCAACAAAGAAAAGAATGAAAACAACTGCATTAGAGAAGTGAAGGATTCAGAGAAGAAATGATACTTTAACCTTGTGAATCTGTTTCAAAGAAGAGAAGAAATGGTAAGTAAATTAAGCAATTTATAGATTGTAAATTATTAGTTCACATATTCTGAGTTTTTAGCAATGTAAAATCAAAATTTATCATGCAAATGTAGCTTTAGTTTATTGTTGAACACTTGGAATAATGGAGAAATGTAGAATTCTCCAGATTATTTTATTATTAGAGATTTGTTGTGATATGTTGTGATAAGTTAGATTGGAACTTATTCTTAAGGAATTTGTTCAAGTCCTTAACAAATTTCCAATCTTATTTATGTACGAATGATTTGGTGAATGTGAAAAGTGTCTTGTGCAAGTAGTCTTTAGGTTGAGCTAGGCTCACCAGAGAGTTGTTAATTTCTTCCCTCTTTTATCTCTCTCCTAAATTTTAGTTGGTATAAGAGCTATAGAGATTAATCCCAATGTATTTGGAATGATTATAATTGTATTTGAAGTAGAGTTGTGGATCACTATGTTTTGAGTAATCGATTTCAAGTAGTGCCAGTGTCCAATGTGGAGACTCATATCTGTGTGGAGCCAATGGATAGGGTGTTTTTAGTCTTGGAAGTTGTGCCATTGCAAGTGGTAGTCTCTCTTAACAGTGTATAGTGAGGGAGTTCAAATCCATATGTGTAGCTCATGGGCTAGTTTGACACATTTAGAGTGGACTAGTGTCAGCGTTGGAGTGTTTAGAGGTCATCGAATTTGGTTTGGTGGTGAATTCAATGATGGGTCAACAAAGGAATATACCTGCGAGAAGATGCCAAAATATGAAATATACGAAGAAATACAACCCAGAACACAAAACAAAATGAGAAATAATAGCACATATTTTATGATTCAGAGATGAAAGCAATGTTCACTTGCCTCTTCGAGGGGGAAACCTCTAATAGAGTAGGGTTTGATTACAAAATAAGACATGACACTCCTTAATGGGGAGTGTCTATCCTTTATATAGGATTCATACATGCAATACCATGGGTCAGTACCATGGTTCTCTTAATACCATCTATCTAATACCATGGCCCATTTACAACTAACGGTGGTCCCTTTCTTTAACTGCGGGTCAACCACTTACAGTTCTTAATATAGGCTTTATTGGCTCTTTAACTAACTATAACTATGACTTGACCCTATTACATAAATAAGGGGGTTAGGGTTTGACCCTAACATGCCCTCCCCCATAAAAACAACCTTGTCTTAAAGGCTGAAGCTGCGGAAAATGCTGAAGAATAGTGGCTGGTTCCTAGGTCGCATCTTCTAGAGAGGTGTCTTTCCACTTGAAGAGGACTTCCTTGATCGTGCGACCGCGCAGATGCCGTTCTCACTTCTCAAGGACCTGTTCAGGTTGGAGCCAAAGTGAACCTTCTTCATCCAGTTCAGGTAGACTAGTTTGAATTTTGCAATTGTTCCCCACCACTTTCTTGAGGCATGACACATGGAAGACGGGATGGATTTTTGCAATGGGTGGCAAGGCTATCTTGTACGCTTCTTCTCTAATGTGTTGTAGTATTTGATAAGCTCCATAGAATTTTGGAGATAATTTTTTACAACCCTTGTCTTTGAGTGATGCTTTCTTGTATGGTTGTAGCCTCAAGAATACCTGATCCCCTTCTTGAAATGTGTGCTCTGAACGATGTTGGTCTTCCTGTTGCTTCATGTGATTCTAAGATTGATGGAGATTATCTTTGAGATGGGCTATCATGGTTGCATGGTTTTGTAGGATTCGATCCACTGCTTTCACCTTAGAGCATCCAGGGATATAAGAAGTAGGTGAAGGGGGAAGTTGACCATAAACTACTTCATATGGAATCATCTTGGTGGCGACACGATAGTTAATATTATACCACCATTCAGCTAAAGGTAACGATTGTACCCATTGATGTTGGCCTTCCCGTACTAAATTCAGTACAACCTCTTCTTCCTCTAGGCAACCGCCTACTAGAGCTGATTGTGCTCCACTGATTGAGCATAATGCACAAAATCCAAATGATTTAGATCAAGTTTATCAGTTGGGGAATTATTTAACTACTTGGACAGCACATGCTGAAGAAGTCCTAGATGATTTAGGATGCCAAAGTGAGCAGATCTTAGCCAACCTTAAACTCTTACAAGATGAACATACCGTTGATCAGCAGCGACGAGAAGAAAAAGAGAAAAGGAGAAGAGCTAAGAAGAAAAGAGAGTCTATGCCGCCTAGATTCTCTAGAACAATGGAAATTCCATCCAAGTGGGAAACCTCAGAATCAAAATCAGAAGAAGAAGAAAAAGCTGAATCAAGTAATAGTCAAGTCGGTTTCTATCAAGAAAAATCGAAACCTATTACTTCTTTCCAAAACAAATCTGAATTAGCAACTTTTGAAAATGCTGCTACATTATTTCCTTCATTTATTAAACCGTCTCTACAAAAAGCCAATCGACAAACAGAGCCTAAATATCCTAGACTTGAAGAAGATTTGTTTGCTGCAAATATGTCTGGATATGTTTTAGATCTTGATAGGTCTAAAAATCCTGTTGAATCTATTCGAATATGGATTGGTGCGCTCTATCAAATGCAAGTCGTGTCCAAATATGATAATTTTTCTATTTTTCTACTTGCTGAGAAGAGAATGGCTGGAATTGTATGGGATTGGTGGTTTTCTGCAACCCCAGAAGAAAGACAGAATGTTGCTTTAGCTGGTTTAGCAACACTTGAAGTTTTATTGTTAACACAATTTGTTCCTGAGCCTACAGATGAATACAGACAGCTTTTAACTGATCTTTCTCGTATGGAACTAAAAGATCTTAAAGATCTTGATCAATTTGGTTCTGAATATATGGGAAAAGTTTTTAAGGCTAAGCTGAATAATGACTTTAGTCAAAAAGTTTATTTTCTCTCTAAGCTCCCAGGAAATCTTGGTGATATGATCTCCAAAGATCTTGAACATCAAGGTAAAAAGATTGAACAGATCTATTGGATAGATCTTCTATTTCGAGCTAAAGAAAAAGTTAAATATCTGTGCTGGCAAAAACAGGCTAACAATGTCACTCCAAATCTCAATGTCTGTCGTGGTGTTTTACCATGGACCCCTTTTAGAAAAAGAAGATCCAAATCTAAGCGGTATGGTAAATATAAACCAAAAAGGGTTGCCAATCCAAGAAAGCCTTTTCGTAAATTCCGATATGTTAAAAGAAGAAAGCAGCAGAGAAGAGATGATAAAGATAGATGTTTCATTTGCAAACAAGAAGGACATTTTGCTCGCAAATGTCCTAAGAGTATTTCTGGTAAACTCAAAGCATGTTTTGATATTGAAGAATTTGCAGATGATTGGTCTATTGTTGATTCCAATGATGAAGTATCAGATGTATATATTCTTACTGATGCGTCCGATTCTGAACTTGATCAGACAGAAGAATACAGCCAAAAAATGAATGCTACCGCCTCTACTTCTCATGAATTTGATTGGGAAGAAGATGCACATTATAGTGATCTGTCTGATACTGATGAATATCTCGAAGATTCTTCATCAGAGATTTCTGAGACTGAGAGTCATGTTTCTACAGACACACTAAATTCACAACCCCGTTTTAATTCCTTGTCTCCACAACCACTCGTGAATTCCTTGTGTCCATATCCAAAAGCAGTCTCCTCTCCTTCCACCCTTACTGTAAATACTCCACAAGCTGATGAAAGCGCGTTTTTAAAAAGGATTGTAAAGACAAATCGCCTTTTGTACATTCCAGTTGAAGTTCAAGTTCGTGGTGAGTGGATTAGTGTCGATGCTTTCATTGACACTGGTGGTTCGAATAATCTTGCTCGTCCATCTTTGTTCAAAGGTTTATGGAAACCTTTACATAACATTATTGTTTCTGAGACCATTGGGGGAACCGTTAACCTTACCCATTATGTAGATAATATTTCTTTGAAACTTGGGGGGGTTACTATAAAAATTTCTGCTATACAGCACTATGATCATTCCTCAAGCCTATTTTTAGGAATGCCCTTTATCAATCAAGTCTTGCCTGTTACAATCAGTGAAGATAAGATCATCTTCAATGTCAAAAAGAAGGCAATTGCTGTTCCATGATTGTTTATGGCAGATTCTGAAGCAAGAAAAACTCCAAGTCAAAAGAAAGTTGACTATAAGAAAAACAAGAAAACGTCTCATGACTGGCAAGAAGTTTTAAGCATTTATGAGGCAAAAGCACAGTCAACTCTCAAAGAAAATAAAGATCCTGATTGGTCTCCTGTACAGTTAGATATCTATGAACAGTTGTTGAAATGTTGTTCGAATAACCCGCAGGCATTCCGGGCTACTACCAGTCCAAAACAAGAGATTATTACAATGCACGAAAATGGAGTCACTGGTAAGTTGATACCCTGTACTCCAGCTGAAGAAAATGAAATGAGAAAGCAAATTCAAGAATTGTTAGATCTTCAGTTAATTGAACGCAGTGAATCTCATTATTCATGCTCTGCATTCTTGGTAAGAAATCATTCTGAAATCGTTCGGGGTAAAGATCGAATGGTAATTAATTATAAGCCTCTTAATGCTATCACTAAGAGCTTTAACTATCCTTTGCCTCGACAAGAAACTATTATGAGAAAAATTCATGATAGTAAAATATTCAGTAAGTTTGATTTGAAGTCAGGATACTATCAAATACAGATTGCAGAAGAAGATCGGCATAAAACAGCTTTCACATGCCCTGTTGGTTTCTTTCAATGGAAGGTAGTTCCATTTGGATTGAAGAATGCTCCTGCATTCTTCCAAAGAAGAATGGATCATATTTTTGGTCCATATGATTTTATAGTTGTATATATTGATGACATTCTTGTACATAGCATTGATTTAGAATCTCATCTCAAGCATTTACAAGTTTTTCTAGAAGAAGCAAAGAATCATGGTCTGGTTCTTTCCGAGAAGAAAATGGTCCTTTTTCAAGAACAGGTGGAATTCCTTGGTATAGAAATCAAAGAAGGAAAAATTCAGATGCAACCTCATTCGCTTATCAAGTTATCTGAATTTCCTGATCATCTTTCAGACAAAAAGATGATTCAAAGATTTTTAGGGATTCTTAACTATGTTCATAAATACATTCCTGATTTATCTGAAAAGACAACCCCTATTCGCCAATTTATTAATGGTGGCTGGTCTCCTGAAGCTACTGTTGCAGTACAACAACTCAAATCTGAATGTCAAAAGTTACCTTCTCTGAAGCCTCCTGGTAATGGATTCCTAATCTTACAGACTGATGCTTCTGACAACTTTTGGTCAGCTACTCTTTTGGAAAGGGTAACCGTCGACAATAAGGTAGAAGAAATCCTATGTGCTTATTCATCTGGAGAATTCTCAAAACATCAGAAAGAATACTTCCCAGCCGAAAAGGAAACCTTAGCTATATTCAATGGAATACAGAAGTTCGAAATCTATTTAGCTCCTGCTAAGTTTCTCATTAGAACTGATTCCATGAATTTTAAATATTTCCTCAATATAAAAATAGATAAACAGTTAGCTAGAGGAAGATTGTTAGCATGGCAGATCTGGTTTCATATGTATGAGTTTGATGTGGAATGGATTCCCGGTAACTCTAATTTCTTGGCTGATGCATTGACCAGGGAAATGAACAAAGCATACGGTATGGTTTCTGTTACAAACATCTTTGCTTTACCAGGAGAAGAAGATTCTCTTATCACTTTTGTCAAACGATGGAGAATACTGCAGCAAATGGCCAGAGATCTCACTGACGAGATCAAAAAGCTTGTTGGTTTAAGGCTTCGCCGAAATCAATTGATACAGAACTGCCAGGCATGGCAGGCAAAAAATGTTGGTCCGTTTTTAGGATTAGATGAAGACTTAGTTAAAGTTTTCCCTCTTCCTAACATGAAGGTCAAAATGTATTTTAAAACATTAGATGACTTCTGGACTAAAGCCTATACTGATAAAGCTATTTATGTTCTAAAAGTTTTGAACTACTACCAGATTATTGGTGTAGTTGATTTTGCTCTTTCTGTATATAGTTCTGCTAAGATGCTAGATCTAGCAGAAGTTAATATGACTGAGAAAATTCAAAGGTTCCTTGTGTCACTCCGCATTTCTGATCTGTTCAAAGAAATGGACGCTGCTTTTTTACAGCGAGTGGATGAACATTATCATGCCACTGACTCATTTCCCCAGTACGAATTGTTTCAACCCTTTACTGATTGGGAAATTAAAGATGGCATATGTCAGAAGAAATTGGTGATTAGAGCTTCAAAGTGTGTTGAACGAACAGTTCAATATCTTCGCACCTACACTTCACCATGGGATCATTATAGCATGGAATTTCGAATTCCTATTGTTCCTAATCCTTTTGATCAGATGTATAGTTCAGTTGTTTTAGAAGGACCTCCGTTGATTGATAATCCAGATCAAATCCGAAAGATTACCTCTTGGCTTAAAGAGTTCCCTAGATTAACACTGCAAGAAAAGATTTCTATGACAAGAACTCTTGATCAAATGCAAGGATCCAACCCTGCATTCGAAATATGGATTAATTCAAAGAATTTTGTTACTATGAAAATTCGTCATGGCAATTGGTCAGAAGACATAGCTTTTCTGATTAATTTGATTTTATCCAATCATGTAAGTTCTTCAGTTGTGTTCACTAGAGGATGGCAGTATCAGTACGATATCAGCTAGTACTGTAAAATCTGGATTCAATATTGCATAGAAAGGACTGTCACAATGTTCCAGATATTCAGATGGGATTTGCTTGATGGCATTGAACTGGCCGTTCAAAATGTTCCTGAAGTCAAGCCACGTAGGTCTGATATTTTCCTTGGGATAGAGATTGATCCAATGGCTTACATCAATCGATGGAAAGTAAAAGACACCGAGTATCTGTTTCCAAGAAAACATCTTTATGTCACAACAGATACAATCAAATTCGATACAGGACAATCATCCCGTGCCCCTATCGGCAAAGAATCTACTATTCAAGTGGCCAGCGCAAAAGGTAAAGAGAAAGAAGACGTATTCACCGAAAAAGATACTTTATTTGTGGACACGTTTGAAGATTCGCAAGCTAATAATATAGACTGGGAGCAGAAATATCTCGACATTCTAGAAAAGCAATATTACGACAACAAATCCTCGTCAGATTCCGATAGTGAAAATGATCACAGCCCCACATGATGCAACTTTTACTTTTTCAGATGCCCATGCGAGCGCATCTTTTGTAATTATTTACTTGCATTATTGTACTCGAGCATATCTGAGTAGACACTGCCATGACCAATCGATGTCAGGCAAGGACCCTCAAGATGCTCTTTTAGTGTATAAGTAGGAGTTAGGAGTGTTAGTCTTAGACATCGTGAGTTTGCAAGCTATTGGCGTCCACTTCATATTATTCATGTAAGTTACGATAGTCCATCCATCTTTATAAGTTTCAGAGCAGTCTATTTGCTATTGTTGTTAGTGAAGTACTCGAGGGTTCTCTTCTTGTTCTAGTTCTGTTAATTTGTGGTATCAGAGCTCTCAATTTCTAGTTCTCTCAATTTGTGGTATCAGAGCCCTGTTTCTATCCTGTTCCCTATTTCTATCCTGTTTCTATCCTGTTTAGTCCTGCTCAGAGCCCTGTTTTCACTCTGTTGTTCACCTCTGTAACCTTAAGTCGAATTTATAGACAGAGCCTCCAGAAAGCCAGGCAGCCTTCGAATTACACAGCTTCGGCGTGTATATTAGATAAACGCTTTCTGAAGTCAATCTCTGGTTTAAATTCATTATGGCCAAATTCTTGCGATCCTTCACGACTGTTGAAAGAAAAGTTATCAATGAAGTATCATCTCGATCTGTTGAGTCTGACGTTCTTGAGTCTGAAAATGAGAAACATAAGGTAGTCGAAGACCCATCGCAATGGACTCCTCCTGAGCTCCATTCTACTGAGATTTATAAGTTACCCATGACTTTCCTGCTGAAAAAGAAAAATTTCTTGAAGGAAGTTGAAATTACTATCAAAATTTCTGGTCCGTCTGTTCAAATTCTTGCTTTAAACCTCTTTTCTGACGATGAAATCAAACAGTTTCGCCAATATGCCCGTGATGGAAAATATTTTTATCTTCATTTTGGGGGGATTAGAATTGGTTTAGCGCCTTTGTTCCGTCATGGTATCAATACTCCTTGTATCATTGAGTTGTTTGACACTCGTCACCAAACATATGATCATGCCCGTATCGGCACTATTATGGGAAATCTGTCCACTGGTTGTCAATATGGAACCATATTCCCTGATTATGCTATTAGTCTTACCGATGCTCATTTAAAAGATTGTTGGAAATTATTATCTGGTGTCCAAGGTTTACAAATGGCTGAAGAAAGTGAATATCTTTCTCTTATTGGGCAAGCCTCCTTCCAGTTAACCAATACAGCACATCCCAAGCTTAAACAACCTGTTTTGAAAGATTGTGTTACTGTTGGTCTAACCAATGCCCAAGTTGAAGGTGTTCTGTATGATCAAGAAGAATTACCTAGTAATTGGTACTTTCAGTACAAAGCCATTAATGATACCAAAAAGCCTGAATTAAAAACCAAACGAGTAACTATCGATAATGGTCAAGTAAAGCTCATTCCTCCTCGACCTCAAGTTCCTCGTCCTCTTGCCAGGCAAAAGAAATATGTTTTTCCTGTAGATCCTACAACATTTGCGTCCAGCAGTCAGAATGTTCCTACATTCCAAGAAATCGGTCAGTCCGAACCTGTAAATGAACCTGTATTAGCTCCACAAGATTTGTATATACCTGAATCCAAACCTTTTTTGCCTATTGTACAAAAAATGCATCGTATCGGTCACTTTGCTCCGGTTGAAGAATGGCAATATGCCAATCACAGATTTGTAAAAGGTGGGAAATGGCCTTCCCGTACTAAATTCAGTACAACCTCTTCTTCCTCTAGGCAACCGCCTACTAGAGCTGATTGTGCTCCACTGATTGAGCATAATGCACAAAATCCAAATGATTTAGATCAAGTTTATCAGTTGGGGAATTATTTAACTACTTGGACAGCACATGCTGAAGAAGTCCTAGATGATTTAGGATGCCAAAGTGAGCAAATCTTAGCCAACCTTAAACTCTTACAAGATGAACATACCGCTGATCAGCAGCGACGAGAAGAAAAAGAGAAAAGGAGAAGAGCTAAGAAGAAAAGAGAGTCTATGCCGCCTAGATTTTCTAGAACAATGGAAATTCCATCCAAGTGGGAAAACTCAGAATCAAAATCAGAAGAAGAAGAAAAAGCTGAATCAAGTAATAGTCAAGTCGGTTTCTATCAAGAAAAATCGAAACCTATTACTTCTTTCCAAAACAAATCTGAATTAGCAACTTTTGAAAATGTTGCTACATTATTTCCTTCATTTATTAAACCGTCTCTACAAAAAGCCAATCGACAAACAGAGCCTAAATATCCTAGACTTGAAGAAGATTTGTTTGCTGCAAATATGTCTGGATATGTTTTAGATCTTGATAGGTCTAAAAATCCTGCTGAATCTATTCGAATATGGATTGGTGCGCTCTATCAAATGCAAGTCGTGTCCAAATATGATAATTTTTCTATTTTTCTACTTGCTGAGAAGAGAATGGCTGGAATTGTATGGGATTGGTGGTTTTCTGCAACCCCAGAAGAAAGACAGAATGTTGCTTTAGCTGGTTTAGCAACACTTGAAGTTTTATTGTTAACACAATTTGTTCCTGAGCCTACAGATGAATACAGACAACTTTTAACTGATCTTTCTCGTATGGAACTAAAAGATCTTAAAGATCTTGATCAATTTGGTTCTGAATATATGGGAAAAGTTTTTAAGGCTAAGCTGAATAATGACTTTAGTCAAAAAGTTTATTTTCTCTCTAAGCTCCCAGGAAATCTTGGTGATATGATCTCCAAAGATCTTGAACATCAAGGTAAAAAGATTGAACAGATCTATTGGATAGATCTTCTGTTTCGAGCTAAAGAAAAAGTTAAATATCTGTGCTGGCAAAAACAGGTTAACAATGTCACTCCAAATCTCAATGTCTGTCGTGATGTTTTACCATGGACCCCTTTTAGAAAAAGAAGATCCAAATCTAAGCGGCATGGTAAATATAAACCAAAAAGGGTTGCCAATCCAAGAAAGCCTTTTCGTAAATTCCGATATGTTAAAAGAAGAAAGCAGCAGAGAAGAGATGATAAAGATAGATGTTTCATTTGCAAACAAGAAGGACATTTTGCTCGCAAATGTCCTAAGAGTATTTCTGGTAAACTCAAAGCATGTTTTGATATTGAAGAATTTGCAGATGATTGGTCTATTGTTGATTCCAATAATGAAGTGTCAGATGTATATATTCTTACTGATGCTTCCGATTCTGAACTTGATCAGACAGAAGAATACAGCCAAAAAATGAATGCTACCGCCTCTACTTCTCATGAATTTGATTGGGAAGAAGATGCACATTATAGTGATCTGTCTGATACTGATGAATATCTCGAAGATTCTTCATCAGAGATTTCTGAGACTGAGAGTCATGTTTCTACAGACACACTAAATTCACAACCCCGTTTTAATTCCTTGTCTCCACAACCACTCGTGAATTCCTTGTGTCCATATCCAAAAGCAGTCTCCTCTCCTTCCACCCTTACTGTAAATACTCCACAAGCTGATGAAAGCGCGTTTTTAAAAAAGATTGTAAAGACAAATTGCCTTTTGTACATTCTAGTTGAAGTTCAAGTTCGTGGTGAGTGGATTAGTGTCGATGCTTTCATTGACACTGGTGGTTCGAATAATCTTGCTCGTCCATCTTTGTTCAAAGGTTTATGGAAACCTTTACATAACATTATTGTTTCTGAGACCATTGGGGGAACCGTTAACCTTACCCATTATGTAGATAATATTTCTTTGAAACTTGGGGGGGTTACTATAAAAATTTCTGCTATACAGCACTATGATCATTCCTCAAGCCTATTTTTAGGAATGCCCTTTATCAATCAAGTCTTGCCTGTTACAATCAGTGAAGATAAGATCATCTTCAATGTCAAAAAGAAGGCAATTGCTGTTCCACGATTGTTTATGGCAGATTCTAAAGCAAGAAAAACTCCAAGTCAAAAGAAAGTTGACTATAAGAAAAACAAGAAAACGTCTCATGACTGGCAAGAAGTTTTAAGCATTTATGAGGCAAAAGCACAGTCAACTCTCAAAGCAAATAAAGATCCTGATTGTTCTCCTGTACAGTTAGATATCTATGAATAGTTGTTGAAATGTTGTTCGAATAACCCGCAGGCATTCTGGACTACTACCAGTCCAAAACAAGAGATTATTACAATGCACGAAAATGGAGTCACTGGTAAGTTGATACCCTGTACTCCAGCTGAAGAAAAAGAAATGTGAAAGCAAATTCAAGAATTGTTATATCTTCAGTTAATTGAACGCAGTGAATCTCATTATTCATGCTCTGCATTCTTGGTAAGAAATCATTCTGAAATCGTTCGGGGTAAAGATCGAATGGTAATCAATTATAAGCCTCTTAATGCTATCACTAAGAGCTTTAACTATCCTTTGCCTCGACAAGAAACTATTATGAGAAAAATTCATGATAGTAAAATATTCAGTAAGTTTGATTTGAAGTCAGGTTACTATCAAATACAGATTGCAGAAGAAGATCGGCATAAAACAGCTTTCACATGCCCTGTTGGTTTCTTTCAATGGAAGGTAGTTCCATTTGGATTGAAGAATGCTCCTGCATTCTTCCAAAGAAGAATGGATCATATTTTTGGTCCATATGATTTTATAGTTGTATATATTGATGACATTCTTGTACATAGCGTTGATTTAGAATCTCATCTCATGCATTTACAAGTTTTTCTAGAAGAAGCAAAGAATCATGGTCTGGTTCTTTCCGAGAAGAAAATGGTCCTTTTTCAAGAACAGGTGGAATTCCTTGGTATAGAAATCAAAGAAGGAAAAATTCAGATGCAGCCTCATTCGCTTATCAAGTTATCTGAATTTCCTGATCATCTTTCAGAAAAAAAGATGATTCAAAGATTTTTAGGGATTCTTAACTATGTTCATAAATACATTCCTGATTTATCTGAAAAGACAACCCCTATTCGCCAATTTATTAATGGTGGCTGGTCTCCTGAAGCTACTGTTGCAGTACAACAACTCAAAGCTGAATGTCAAAAGTTACCTTCTCTGAAGCCTCCTGGTAATGGATTCCTAATCTTACAGACTGATGCTTCTTACAACTTTTGGTCAGCTACTCTTTTAGAAAGGGTAACAGTCGACGATAAGGTAGAAGAAATGCTATGTGCTTATTCATCTAGAGAATTCTCAGAACATCAGAAAGAATAATTCCCAGCTGAAAAGGAAACCTTAGCTATATTCAATGGAATACAGAAGTTCGAAATCTATTTAGCTCCTGCTAAGTTTCTCATTAGAACTGATTCCATGAATTTTAAATATTTCCTCAATGCAAAAATAGATAAACAGTTAGCTAGAGGAAGATTGTTAGCATGGCAGATGTGGTTTCACATGTATGAGTTTGATGTGGAATGGATTCCCGGTAACTCTAATTTCTTGGCTGATGCATTGACCAGGGAAATGAACAAAGCATACGGTATGGTTTCTGTTACAAACATCTTTGCTTTACCAGGAGAAGAAGATTCTCTTATCACTTTTGTCAAACGATGGAGAATACTGCAGCAAATGGCCAAAGATCTCACTGACGAGATCAAAAAGCTTGTTGGTTTAAGGCTTCGCCGAAATCAGTGGATTCAGAACTGCCAAGCATGGCAGGCAAAAAATGTTGGTCTGTTTTTAGGATTAAATGAAGACTTAGTTAAAGTTTTCCCTCTTCCTAACATGAAGGTCAAAGTGTATTTTAAAACATTAGATGACTTCTGGACTAAAGCCTATACTGATAAAGCTATTTATGTTCTAAAAGTTTTGAACTACTACCAGATTATTGGTGTAGTTGATTTTGCTCTTTCTGTATATAGTTCTGCTAAGATGCTAGATCTAGCAGAAGTTAATATGACTGAGAAAATTCAGAGGTTCCTTGTGTCACTCCGCATTTCTGATCTATTCGAAGAAATAGACGCTGCCTTTTTACAGCGAGTGGATGAACATTATCATGCCACTGACTCATTTCCCCAGTACGAATTGTTTCAACCCTTTGCTGATTGGGAAATTAAAGATGGTAGATGTCAGAAGAAATTGGTGATTAGAGCTTCACAGTGTGTTGAACGAACAGTTCAATATCTTCGCACCTACACTTCACCATGGGATCATTATAGCATGGAATTTCGAATTCCTATTGTTCGTAATCCTTTTGATCAGATGTATAGTTCAGTTGTTTTAGAAGGTCCTCCGTTGATAGATAATCCAGATAAAATCTGAAAGATTACCTCTTGGCTTAAAGAGTTCCCTAGATTAACACTACAAGAAAAGATTTCTATGACAAGAACTCTTGATCAAATGCAAGGATCCAACCCTGCATTCGAAATCTGGATTAATTCAAAGAATTTTGTTACAATGAAAATTCGTCATGGCAATTGGTCAGAAGACATAGCTTTTCTGATTAATTTGATTTTATCCAATCATGTATGTTCTTCAGTTGTGTTCACTAGAGGATGGCAGTATCAGTACGATATCAGCCAGTACTGTAAAATCTGGGTTCAATATTGCATAGAAAGGACTGTCACAATGTTCCAGATATTCAGATGGGATTTGCTTGATGGCATTGTACTTGCCGTTCAAAATGTTCCTGAAATCAAGCCACGTAGGTCTGATATTTTCCTTGGGGTAGAGATTGATCCAATGGCTTACATCAACCGATGGAAAGTAAAAGACACCGAGTATCTGTTTCCAAGAAAACATCTTTATGTCACAGCAGATACTATCAAATTCGATACAGGACAATAATTTGAGAGCTCTGATACCACAAATTAAGAGAACTCAAAATTGAGAGCTCTGATACCACAAATTAAGAGAACTCAAAATTGAGAGCTCTGATACCACAAATTAACAGAACTAGAACAAGAAGAGAACCCTCGAGTACTTAACTAACAACAATAGCAAATAGACTGCTCTGAAACTTATAAAGATGGATGGACTATCGTAACTTACATGAATAATATGAAGTGGACGCCGAAACCACAAATATCTTCTTCACATCAACACGAGAAATGCGTACCAACGCAACTCCTTGGCGCTTCTCAACCCGCCTTACAATCTCAACTCAGGATGGCTTTTAGAAGAACAGTCCTCAGACTGGCGGCCTAGCAGGCTTCTATATTAATTCAAGTAAAATTGTTACACACCATAGAAGAACAAGTCCAGAGCAGACTTGATTACAAACACTCAGTACTCACAAAACTCACAATAGCTTGCAAACTCACAATGTCTAAGACTAACACTCCTAACTCCTACTTATACACTAAAAGAGCATCTTGAGGGTCCTTGCCTGACATCGATTGGTCATGGCGGTGTCTACTCAGATATGCTCGAGTACAATAATGCAAGTAAATAATTACAACAGATGCGCTCGCATGGGCATCTGAAAAAGTAAAAGTTGCATCATGTGGGGCTGCGATCATTTTCACTATCGGAATCTGATGAGGATTTGTTGTCGTAATATTGCTTTTCTAGAATGTCGAGATATTTCTGCTCCCAGTCTATATTATTGGCTTGCGAATCTTCAAACGTGTCCACAAATAAAGTATCTTTTTCTGTGAATACGTCTTCTTTCTCTTTACCTTTTGCGCTGGCCACTTGAATAGTAGATTCTTTGCGGATAGGGGCACGGGATGATTGTCCTGTATCGAATTTGATAGTATCTGCTGTGACATAAAGATGTTTTCTTGGAAACAGATACTCGGTGTCTTTTACTTTCCATCGATTGATGTAAGCCATTGGATCAATCTCTACCCCAAGGAAAATATCAGACCGACGTGGCTTGATTTCAGGAACATTTTGAACGGCAAGTTCAATGCCATCAAGCAAATCCCATCTGAATATCTGGAACATTGTGACAGTCCTTTCTATGCAATATTGAACCCAGATTTTACAGTACTGGCTGATATCGTACTGATACTGCCATCCTCTAGTGAACACAACTGAAGAACATACATGATTGGATAAAATCAAATTAATCAGAAAAGCTATGTCTTCTGACCAATTGCCATGACGAATTTTCATAGTAACAAAATTCTTTGAATTAATCCAGATTTCGAATGCAGGGTTGGATCCTTGCATTTGATCAAGAGTTCTTGTCATAGAAATCTTTTCTTGCAGTGTTAATCTAGGGAACTCTTTAAGCCAAGAGGTAATCTTTCGGATTTGATCTGGATTATCAATCAACGGAGGTCCTTCTAAAACAACTGAACTATACATCTGATCAAAAGGATTAGGAACAATAGGAATTCGAAATTCCATGCTATAATGATCCCATGGTGAAGTGTAGGTGCGAAGATATTGAACTGTTCGTTCAACACACTGTGAAGCTCTAATCACCAATTTCTTCTGACATCTGCCATCTTTAATTTCCCAATCAGTAAAGGGTTGAAACAATTCGTACTGGGGAAATGAGTTAGTGGCATGATAATGTTCATCCACTCGCTGTAAAAAAGCAGCGTCCATTTCTTCGAACAGATCAGAAATGCGGAGTGACACAAGGAACCTCTGAATTTTCTCAGTCATATTAACTTCTGCTAGATCTAGCATCTTAGCAGAACTATATACAGAAAGAGCAAAATCAACTACACCAATAATCTGGTAGTAGTTCAAAACTTTTAGAACATAAATAGCTTTATCAGTATAGGCTTTAGTCCAGAAGTCATCTAATGTTTTAAAATACACTTTGACCTTCATGTTAGGAAGAGGGAAAACTTTAACTAAGTCTTCATCTAATCCTAAAAACGGACCAACATTTTTTGCCTGCCATGCTTGGCAGTTCTGAATCCACTGATTTCGGCGAAGCCTTAAACCAACAAGCTTTTTGATCTCGTCAGTGAGATCACTGGCCATTTGCTGCAGTATTCTCCATCGTTTGACAAAAGTGATAAGAGAATCTTCTTCTCCTGGTAAAGCAAAGATGTTTGTAACAGAAACCATACCGTATGCTTTGTTCATTTCCCTGGTCAATGCATCAGCCAAGAAATTAGAGTTACCGGGAATCCATTCCACATCAAACTCATACATCTGAAACCACATTTGCCATGCTAACAATCTTCCTCTAGCTAACTGTTTATCTATTTTTGCATTGAGGAAATATTTAAAATTCATGGAATCAGTTCTAAGGAGAAACTTAGCAGGAGCTAAATAGATTTCGAACTTCTGTATTCCATTGAATATAGCTAAGGTTTCCTTTTCGGCTGGGAAGTATTCTTTCTGATGTTTTGAGAATTCTCCAGATGAATAAGCACATAGGATTTCTTCTACCTTATCGTCGACTGTTACCCTTTCCAAAAGAGTAGCTGACCAAAAGTTGTCAGAAGCATCAGTCTGTAAGATTAGGAATCCATTACCAGGAGGCTTCAGAGAAGGTAACTTTTGACATTCAGCTTTGAGTTGTTGTACTGCAACTGTAGCTTCAGGAGACCAGCCACCATTAATAAATTGGTGAATAGGGGCTGTCTTTTCAGATAAATCAGGAATGTATTTATGAACATAGTTAAGAATCCCTAAAAATCTTTGAATCATATTTTTGTCTGAAAGATGATCAGGAAATTCAGATAACTTGATAAGCGAATGAGGCTGCATTTGAATTTTTCCTTCTTTGATTTCTATACCAAGGAATTCCACCTGTTCTTGAAAAAGGACCATTTTCTTCTCGGAAAGAACCAGACCATGATTCTTTGCTTCTTTGAGAAAAACTTGTAAATGCTTGAGATGAGATTCTAAATCAACGCTATGTACAAGAATGTCATCAATATATACAACTATAAAATCATATGGACCAAAAATATGATCCATTCTTCTTTGGAAGAATGCAGGAGCATTCTTCAATCCAAATGGAACTACCTTCCATTGAAAGAAACCAACAGGGCATGTGAAAGTTGTTTTATGCCGATCTTCTTCTGCAATCTGTATTTGATAGTAACCTGACTTCAAATCAAACTTACTGAATATTTTACTATCATGAATTTTTCTCATAATAGTTTCTTGTCGAGGCAAAGGATAGTTAAAGCTCTTAGTGATAGCATTAAGAGGCTTATAATTGATTACCATTCGATCTTTACCCCGAACGATTTCAGAATGATTTCTTACCAAGAATGCAGAGCATGAATAATGAGATTCACTGCGTTCAATTAACTGAAGATCTAACAATTCTTGAATTTGCTTTCGCATTTCTTTTTCTTCAGCTGGAGTACAGGGTATCAACTTACCAGTGACTCCATTTTCGTGCATTGTAATAATCTCTTGTTTTGGACTGGTAGTAGTCCAGAATGCCTGTGGGTTATTCGAACAACATTTCAACAACTGTTCATAGATATCTAACTGTACAGGAGACCAATCAGGATCTTTATTTGCTTTGAGAGTTGACTGTGCTTTTGCCTCATAAATGCTTAAAACTTCTTGCCAGTCATGAGACGTTTTCTTGTTTTTCTTATAGTCAACTTTCTTTTGACTTGGAGTTTTTCTTGCTTCAGAATCTGCCATAAACAATCGTGGAACAGCAATTGCCTTCTTTTTGACATTGAAGATGATCTTATCTTCACTGATTGTAACAGGCAAGACTTGATTGATAAAGGGCATTCCTAAAAATAGGCTTGAGGAATGATCATAGTGCTGTATAGCAGAAATTTTTATAGTAACCCCCCCAAGGTTCAAAGAAATATTATCTACATAATGGGTAAGGTTAACGGTTCCCCCAATGGTCTCAGAAACAATAATGTTATGTAAAGGTTTCCATAAACCTTTGAACAAAGATGGACGAGCAAGATTATTCGAACCACCAGTGTCAATGAAAGCATCGACACGAATCCACTCACCACGAACTTGAACTTCAACTAGAATGTACAAAAGGCGATTTGTCTTTACAATCTTTTTTAAAAATGTGCTTTCATCAGCGTGTGGAGTATTTACAGGAAGGGTGGAAGGAGAGGAGACTGCTTTTGGATATGGACACAAGGAATTCACGAGTGGTTGTGGAGACAAGGAATTAAAACTGGGTTGTGAATTTAGTGTGTCTGTAGAAACATGACTCTCAGTCTCAAAAATCTCTGATGAAGAATCTTCGAGATATTCATCAGTATCAGAAAGATCACTATAATGTGCATCTTCTTCCCAATCAAATTCATGAGAAGTAGAGGCGGTAGCATTCATTTTTTGGCTGTATTCTTCTGTCTGATCAAGTTCAGAATCGGAAGCATCAGTAAGAATATATACATCTGACACTTCATCATTGGAATCAACAATAGACCAATCATCTGCAAATTCTTCAATATCAACACATGCTTTGAGTTTACCAGAAATACTCTTAGGACATTTGCGAGCAAAATGTCCTTCTTGTTTGCAAATGAAACATCTATCTTTATCATCTCTTCTCTGCTGCTTTCTTCTTTTAACATATCGGAATTTACGAAAAGGCTTTCTTGGATTGGCAACCCTTTTTGGTTTATATTTACCATACCGCTTAGATTTGGATCTTCTTTTTCTAAAAGGGGTCCATGGTAAAACATCACGACAGACATTGAGATTTGGAGTGACATTGTTAACCTGTTTTTGCCAGCACAGATATTTAACTTTTTCTTTAGCTCGAAACAGAAGATCTATCCAATAGATCTGTTCAATCTTTTTACCTTGATGTTCAAGATCTTTGGAGATCATATCACCAAGATTTCCTGGGAGCTTAGAGAGAAAATAAACTTTTTGACTAAAGTCATTATTCAGCTTAGCCTTAAAAACTTTTCCCATATATTCAGAACCAAATTGATCA
>APFE031526836.1:0-32668 GCA_000404065.3 Pinus taeda | reverse complement strand
CTGGCGGCCCAGCAGGCTTCAATATTATTCAAAAGTAAAATTACACACCATAGAAAGTCTCAAGTCAAGAGCAAGCCTGATCTTTGAGAGCTACACACTCAAACACTCACACACTCGAAAATTTACGATGCTAAAACCTATCTAGCCTATCTCTATTTATACAAGAAATGAGCATCTTTGAGGGTCCTTGCCTGACATCATTTCGTCATGGCGGTGTCTACTCAAATATACTCGAGTACAATAATGCAAAGCAATAATTACAAAAGATGCATGCGCATGCGCATCTAAAAAGTAAAAGTACTACCACGTAGGGCTGCGGTCGCTTTCGACATCTGATCCTGGATCAAATTCGGATGAGGATTTGTTTTCATAGAACTGCTTTTCTAGAAGATCTAGATACTTCTGTTCCCAATCAACACATTATTGGCCTGAGCATCTTCATACGTGTCCACAAATAAAGTTTCTTTTTCCGTAGATGCTTCTTCTTTTTCTTTTCCTTTATTGCTGGCAATTTGGATAGTGGATTCTTTTCGGATAGGAGCTCTAGATGATTGTCCTGTATCGAATTTTATAGTATCTGTCGTGACATAAAGATTTTTTCTTGGGAACAGATACTCGGTGTCTTTTACTTTCCAACGATTGATGTATGCCATTGGATCAATCTCTATCCCAAGGAAAGGATCAGACCTTCTAGGTTTGATATCAGGAACATTTTGAACAGCTAACTCGATTCCATCAAGCATTTCCCATCTAAAAATCTGGAACATAGTTACAGTTCTTTCAATGCAATATTGAACCCAAATTTTACAAAATTGACTCAGGTCATATTGATACTGCCAGCCTTTTGTGAAGACTACTGAAGAACACACATGATAAGATAAAATTAAATTAATCAGAAAAGCAATGTCTTCTGACCAAATTGCCATGACGAATTTTCATAGTAACAAAATTCTTTCAATTAATCCAGATTTCGAATGCAGGGTTGGATCCTTGCATTTGATCAAGAGTTCTTGTCATAGAAATCTTTTCTTGCAGTGTTAATCTAGGGAACTCTTTAAGCCAAGAGGTAATCTTTCAGATTTGATCTGGATTATCTATCAACAGAGGACCTTCTAAAACAACTGAACTATACATCTGATCAAAAGGATTAGGAACAATAGGAATTCGAAATTCCATGCTATAATGATCCCATGGTGAAGTGTAGGTGCGAAGATATTGAACTGTTCGTTCAACACACTGTGAAGCTCTAATCACCAATTTCCTCTGACATCTGCCATCTTTAATTTCCCAATCAGCAAAGGGTTGAAACAATTCGTACTAGGGAAATGAGTCAGTGGCATGATAATGTTCATCCACTCGCTGTAAAAAAGAAGCGTCCATTTCTTCGAACAGATCAGAAATGCGGAGTGACACAAGGAACCTCTGAATTTTCTCAGTCATATTAACTTCTGCTAGATCTAGCATCTTAGCAGAACTATATACAGAAAGAGCAAAATCAACTACACCAATAATCTGGTAGTAGTTCAAAACTTTTAGAACATAAATAGCTTTATCAGTATAGGCTTTAGTCCATAAGTCATCTAATGTTTTAAAATACACTTTGACCTTCATGTTAGGAAGAGGGAAAACTTTAACTAAGTCTTCATCTAATCCTAAAAACGGACCAACATTTTTTGCCTGCCATGCTTGGCAGTTCTGAATCCACTGATTTCGGCGAAGCCTTAAACCAACAAGCTTTTTGATCTCGTCAGTGAGATCTTTGGCCATTTGTTGCAGTATTCTCCATCGTTTGACAAAAGTGATAAGAGAATCTTCTTCTACCTTATCGTCGACTGTTACCCTTTCCAAAAGAGTAGCTGACCAAAAGTTGTCAGAAGCATCAGTCTGTAAGATTAGGAATTCATTACCAGGAGGCTTCAGAGATGGTAACTTTTGACATTCAGCTTTGAGTTGTTGTACTGCAACTGTAGCTTCAGGAGACCAGCCACCGTTAATAAATTGGCGAATAGGGGCTGTCTTATCAGATAAATCAGGAATGTATTTATGAACATAGTTAAGAATCCCTAAAAATCTTTGAATCATCTTTTTGTCTGAAAGATGATCAGGAAATTCAGATAACTTGATAAGCGCATGAGGCTGCATCTGAATTTTTCCTTCTTTGATTTCTATACCAAGGAATTCCACCTGTTCTTGAAAAAGGACCATTTTCTTCTCGGAAAGAACCAGACCATGATTCTTTGCTTCTTCTAGAAAAACTTGTAAATGCTTGAGATGAGATTCTAAATCAACGCTATGTACAAGAATGTCATCAATATATACAACTATAAAATCATATGGACCAAAAATATGATCCATTCTTCTTTGGAAGAATGCAGGAGCATTCTTCAATCCAAATGGAACTACCTTCCATTGAAAGAAACCAACAGGACATGTGAAAGTTGTTTTATGCCGATCTTCTTCTGCAATCTGTATTTGATAGTAACCTGACTTCAAATCAAACTTACTGAATATTTTACTATCATGAATTTTTCTCATAATAGTTTCTTGTCGAGGCAAAGGATAGTTAAAGCTCTTAGTGATAGCATTAAGAGGCTTATAATTGATTACCATTCGATCTTTACCCCGAACGATTTCAGAATGATTTCTTACCAAGAATGCAGAGCATGAATAATGAGATTCACTGCGTTCAATTAACTGAAGATCTAACAATTCTTGAATTTGCTTTCGCATTTCTTTTTCTTCAGCTGGAGTACAGGGTATCAACTTACCAGTGACTCCATTTTCGTGCATTGTAATAATCTCTTGTTTTGGACTGGTAGTAGTCCAGAATGCCTGCGGGTTATTCGAACAACATTTCAACAACTGTTCATAGATATCTAACTGTACAGGAGACCAATCAGGATCTTTATTTGCTTTGAGAGTTGACTGTGCTTTTGCCTCATAAATGCTTAAAACTTCTTGCCAGTCATGAGACGTTTTCTTGTTTTTCTTATAGTCAACTTTCTTTTGACTTGGAGTTTTTCTTGCTTCAGAATTTGCCATAAACAATTGTGGAACAGCAATTGCCTTCTTTTTGACATTGAAGATGATCTTATCTTCACTGATTGTAACAGGCAAGACTTGATTGATAAAGGGCATTCCTAAAAATAGGCTTGAGGAATGATCATAGTGTTGTATAGCAAAAATTTTTATAGTAACCCCCCCAAGGTTCAAAGAAATATTATCTACATAATGGGTAAGGTTAACGGTTCCCCCAATGGTCTCAGAAAAAATAATGTTATGTAAAGGTTTCCATAAACCTTTGAACAAAGATGGACAAGCAAGATTATTCGAACCACCAGTGTCAATGAAAGCATCGACACGAATCCACTCACCACGAACTTGAACTTCAACTGGAATGTACAAAAGGCGATTTGTCTTTACAATCTTTTTTAAAAACGCACTTTCATCAGCTTGTGGAGTATTTACAGGAAGGGTGGAAGGAGAGGAGACTGCTTTTGGATATGGACACAAGGAATTCACGAGTGGTTGTGGAGACAAGGAATTAAAACGGGGTTGTGAATTTAGTGTGTCTGTAGAAACATGACTCTCAGTCTCAAAAATCTCTGATGAAGAATCTTCGAAATATTCATCAGTATCAGACAGATCACTATAATGTGCATCTTCTTCCCAATCAAATTCATGAGAAGTAGAGGCGGTAGCATTCATTTTTTGGCTGTATTCTTCTGTCTGATCAAGTTCAGAATCGGAAGCATCAGTAAGAATATATACATCTGACACTTCATCATTGGAATCAACAATAGACCAATCATCTGCAAATTCTTCAATATCAAAACATGCTTTGAGTTTACCAGAAATACTCTTAGGACATTTGCGAGCAAAATGTCCTTCTTGTTTGCAAATGAAACATCTATCTTTATCATCTCTTCTCTGCTGCTTTCTTCTTTTAACATATCGGAATTTACGAAAAGGCTTTCTTGGATTGGCAACCCTTTTTGGTTTATATTTACCATACCGCTTAGATTTGGATCTTCTTTTTCTAAAAGGGGTCCATGGTAAAACATCACGACAGACATTGATATTTGGAGTGACATTGTTAACCTGTTTTTGCCAACACAGATATTTAACTTTTTCTTTAGCTCGAAACATAAGATCTATCCAATAGATCTGTTCAATCTTTTTACCTTGATGTTCAAGATCTTTGGAGATCATATCACCAAGATTTCCTGGGAGCTTAGAGAGAAAATAAACTTTTTGACTAAAGTCATTATTCAGCTTAGCCTTAAAAACTTTTCCCATATATTCAGAACCAAATTGATCAAGATCTTTAAGATCTTTTAGTTCCATACGAGAAAGATCAGTTAAAAGCTGTCTATATTCATCTGTAGGCTCAGGAACAAATTGTGTTAACAATAAAACTTCAAGTGTTGCTAAACCAGCTAAAGCAACATTCTGTCTTTCTTCTGGGGTTGCAGAAAACCACCAATCCCATACAATTCCAGCCATTCTCTTCTCAGCAAGTAGAAAAATAGAAAAATTATCATATTTGGACATGACTTGCATTTGATAGAGCGCACCAATCCATATTCGAATAGATTCAGCAGGATTTTTAGACCTATCAAGATCTAAAACATATCCAGACATATTTGCAGCAAACAAATCTTCTTCAAGTCTAGGATATTTAGGCTCTGTTTGTCGATTGGCTTTTTGTAGAGACGGTTTAATAAATGAAGGAAATAATGTAGCAGCATTTTCAAAAGTTGCTAATTCAGATTTGTTTTGGAAAGAAGTAATAGGTTTCGATTTTTCTTGATAGAAACCGACTTGACTATTACTTGATTCAGCTTTTTCTTCTTCTTCTGATTTTGATTCTGAGGTTTCCCACTTGGATGGAATTTCCATTGTTCTAGAGAATCTAGGCGGCATAGACTCTCTTTTCTTCTTAGCTCTTTTCCTTTTCTCTTTTTCTTCTCGTCGCTGCTGATCAGCGGTATGTTCATCTTGTAAGAGTTTAAGGTTGGCTAAGATCTGCTCACTTTGGCATCCTAAATCATCTAGGACTTCTTCAGCATGTGCTGTCCAAGTAGTTAAATAATTCCCCAACTGATAAACTTGATCTAAATCATTTGGATTTTGTGCATTATGCTCAATCAGTGGAGCACAATCAGCTCTAGTAGGCGGTTCCCTAGAGGAAGAAGAGGTTGTACTGAATTTAGTACGGGAAGGCCATTTCCCACCTTTTACAAATCTGTGATTGGCATATTGCCATTCTTCAACCGGAGCAAAGTGACCGATACGATGCATTTTTTGTACAATAGGCAAAAAAGGTTTGGATTCAGGTATATACAAATCTTGTGGAGCTAATACAGGTTCATTTACAGGTTCGGACTGACCGATTTCTTGGAATGTAGGAACATTCTGACTGCTGGACGCAAATGTTGTAGGATCTACAGGAAAAACATATTTCTTTTACCTGGCAAGAGGACGAGGAACTTGAGGTCGAGGAGGAATGAGCTTTACTTGACCATTATCGATAGTTACTCGTTTGGTTTTTAATTCAGGCTTTTTGGTATCATTAATGGCTTTGTACTGAAAGTACCAATTACTAGGTAATTCTTCTTGATCATACAGAACACCTTCAACTTGGGCATTGGTTAGACCAACAGTAACACAATCTTTCAAAACAGGCTGTTTAAGCTTGGGATGTGCTGTATTGGTTAACTGGAAGGAGGCTTGCCCAATAAGAGAAAGATATTCACTTTCTTCAGCCATTTATAAACCTTGGACACCAGATAATAATTTCCAACAATCTTTTAAATGAGCATCGGTAAGACTAATAGCATAATCAGGGAATATGGTTCCATATTGACAACCAGTGGACAGATTTCCCATAATAGTGCCGATACAGGCATGATCATATGTTTGGTGACGAGTGTCAAACAACTCAATGATACAAGGAGTATTGATACCATGACGGAACAAAGGCGCTAGACCAATTCTAATCCCCCCAAAATGAAGATAAAAATATTTTCCATCACGGGCATATTGGCGAAACTGTTTGATTTCATCGTCAGAAAAGAGGTTTAAAGCAAGAATTTGAACAGACGGACCAGAAATTTTGATAGTAATTTCAACTTCCTTCAAGAAATTTTTCTTTTTCAGCAGGAAAGTTATGGGTAACTTATAAATCTCAGTAGAATGGAGCTCAGGAGGAGTCCATTTCGACGGGTCTTCGACTACCTCATGTTTCTCATTTTCAGACTTAGGAACGTCAGACTCAACAGATCGAGATGATACTTCATTGATAACTTTTCTTTCAACAGTGGTGAAGGATCGCAAGAATTTGGCCATAATGAATTTAAACCAGAGATTGACTTCAGAAAGCATTTATCTAATATACACGCCGAAGCTGTGTAATTCGAAGGCTGCCTGGCTTTCTGGAGGCTCTGTCTATAAATTCGACTTAAGGTTACAGAGGTGAACAATCGGAGTGAAAACAGGGCTCTGAGCAGAACTAAACAGGATAGAAACAGGGACTAAACAGGATAGAAACAGGGACTAAACAGGAAATTCGAATGGTAAAGATCGAATGGTAATCAATTATATCAGAGCTCTCAATTTCTGGTATCAGAGCCCTGTTTCTATCCTGCTTCTATCCTGTTTAGTCCTGCTCAGAGCCCTGTTTTCACTCCGTTGTTCACCTCTATAACCTTAAGTCGAATTTATAGACAGAGCCTCCAGAAGGCCAGGCAGCCTTCGAATTACACAGCTTTGGCGTGTATATTAGATAAACGCTTTTTGAAGTCAATCTCTGGTTTAAATTCATTATGGCCAAATTCTTGCGATCCTTCACGACTGTTGAAAGAAAAGTTATCAATGAAGTATCATCTCGATCTGTTGAGTCTGACGTTCCTGAGTCTGAAAATGAGAAACATAAGGTAGTCGAAGACCCGTCGCAATGGACTCCTCCTGAGCTCCATTCTACTGAGATTTATAAGTTACCCATGACTTTCCTGCTGAAAAAGAAAAATTTCTTGAAGGAAGTTGAAATTACTATCAAAATTTCTGGTCCGTCTGTTCAAATTCTTGCTTTAAACCTCTTTTCTGATGATGAAATCAAACAGTTTCGCCAATATGCCCGTGATGGAAAATATTTTTATCTTCATTTTGGGGGGATTAGAATTGGTTTAGCGCCTTTGTTCCGTCATGGTATCAATACTCCTTGTATCATTGAGTTGTTTGACACTCGTCACCAAACATATGATCATGCCCGTATCGGCACTATTATGGGAAATCTGTCCACTGGTTGTCAATATGGAACCATATTCCCTGATTATGCTATTAGTCTTACCGATGCTCATTTAAAAGATTGTTGGAAATTATTATCTGGTGTCCAAGGTTTACAAATGGCTGAAGAAAGTGAATATCTTTCTCTTATTGGGCAAGCCTCCTTCCAGTTAACCAATACAGCACATCCCAAGCTTAAACAGCCTGTTTTGAAAGATTGTGTTACTGTTGGTCTAACCAATGCCCAAGTTGAAGGTGTTCTGTATGATCAAGAAGAATTACCTAGTAATTGGTACTTTCAGTACAAAGCCATTAATGAAACCAAAAAGCCTGAATTAAAAACCAAACAAGTAACTATCGATAATGGTCAAGTAAAGCTCATTCCTCCTCGACCTCAAGTTCCTCGTCCTCTTGCCAGGCAAAAGAAATATGTTTTTCCTGTAGATCCTACAACATTTGCGTCCAATGTTCCTACATTCCAGGAAATCGGTCAGTCCGAACCTGTAAATGAACCTGTATTAGCTCCACAAGATTTGTATATACATGAATCCAAACCTTTTTTGCCTATTGTACAAAAAATGCATCGTATCGGTCACTTTGCTCCGGTTGAAGAATGGCAATATGCCAATCACAGATTTGTAAAAGGTGGGAAATGGCCTTCCCGTACTAAATTTAGTACAACCTCTTCTTCCTCTAGGCAACCGCCTACTAGAGCTGATTGTGCTCCACTGATTGAACATAATGCACAAAATCCAAATGATTTAGATCAAGTTTATCAGTTGGGGAATTATTTAACTACGTGGACAGCACATGCTGAAGAAATCCTAGATGATTTAGGATGCCAAAGTGAGCAGATCTTAGCCAACCTTAAACTCTTACAAGATGAACATACCGCTGATCAGCAGCGACGAGAAGAAAAAGAGAAAAGGAGAAGAGCTAAGAAGAAAAGAGAGTCTATGCCGCCTAGATTCTCTAGAACAATGGAAATTCCATCCAAGTGGGAAACCTCAGAATCAAAATCAGAAGAAGAAGAAAAAGCTGAATCAAGTAATAGTCAAGACAGTTTCTATCAAGAAAAATCGAAACCTATTACTTCTTTCCAAAACAAATCTGAATTAGCAACTTTTGAAAATGCTGCTACATTATTTCCTTCATTTATTAAACCGTCTCTACAAAAAGCCAATCGACAAACAGAGCCTAAATATCCTAGACTTGAAGAAGATTTGTTTGCTGCAAATATGTCTGGATATGTTTTAGATCTTGATAGGTCTAAAAATCCTGCTGAATCTATTCGAATATGGATTGGTGCGCTCTATCAAATGCAAGTCATGTCCAAATATGATAATTTTTCTATTTTTCTACTTGCTGAGAAGAGAATGGCTGGAATTGTATGGGATTGGTGGTTTTCTGCAACCCCAGAAGAAAGACAGAATGTTGCTTTAGCTGGTTTAGCAACACTTGAAGTTTTATTGTTAACACAATTTGTTCCTGAGCCTACAGATGAATATAGACAGCTTTTAACTGATCTTTCTCGTATGGAACTAAAAGATCTTAAAGATCTTGATCAATTTGGTTCTGAATATATGGGAAAAGTTTTTAAGGCTAAGCTGAATAATGACTTTAGTCAAAAAGTTTATTTTCTCTCTAAGCTCCCAGGAAATCTTGGTGATATGATCTCCAAAGATCTTGAACATCAAGGTAAAAAGATTGAACAGATCTATTGGATAGATCTTATGTTTCGAGCTAAAGAAAAAGTTAAATATCTGTGTTGGCAAAAACAGGTTAACAATGTCACTCCAAATATCAATGTCTGTCGTGATGTTTTACCATGGACCCCTTTTAGAAAAAGAAGATCCAAATCTAAGCGGTATGGTAAATATAAACCAAAAAGGGTTGCCAATCCAAGAAAGCCTTTTCGTAAATTCCGATATGTTAAAAGAAGAAAGCAGCAGAGAAGAGATGATAAAGATAGATGTTTCATTTGCAAACAAGAAGGACATTTTGCTCGCAAATGTCCTAAGAGTATTTCTGGTAAACTCAAAGCATGTTTTGATATTGAAGAATTTGCAGATGATTGGTCTATTGTTGATTCCAATGATGAAGTGTCAGATGTATATATTCTTACTGATGCTTCCGATTCTGAACTTGATCAGACAGAAGAATACAGCCAAAAAATGAATGCTACCGCCTCTACTTCTCATGAATTTGATTGGGAAGAAGATGCACATTATAGTGATCTGTCTGATACTGATGAATATCTAGAAGATTCTTCATCAGAGATTTCTGAGACTGAGAGTCATGTTTCTACAGTCACACTAAATTCACAACCCCGTTTTAATTCCTTGTCTCCACAACCACTCGTGAATTCCTTGTGTCCATATCCAAAAGCAGTCTCCTCTCCTTCCACCCTTACTGTAAATACTCCACAAGCTGATGAAAGCGCGTTTTCAAAAAAGATTGTAAAGACAAATCGCCTTTTGTACATTCCCGTTGAAGTTCAAGTTCGTGGTGAGTGGATTCGTGTCGACGCTTTCATTGACACTGGTGGTTCGAATAATCTTGCTCGTCCATGTTTGTTCAAAGGTTTATGGAAACCTTTACATAACATTATTGTTTCTGAGACCATTGCGGGAACTAGAAATTGAGAGCTCTGATACCACAAATTAACAGAACTAGAACAAGAAGAGAACCCTCGAGTACTTCACTAACAACAATAGCAAATAGACTGCTCTGAAACTTATAAAGATGGATGGACTATCGTAACTTACATGAATAATATGAAGTGGACGCCGAAACCACAAATATCTTCTTCACATCAACACGAGAAATGCGTACCAGCGCAACTCCTTGGCGCTTCTCAACCCGCCTTACAATCTCAACTCAGGATGGCTTTTAGAAGAACAGTCCTCAGACTGGCGGCCTAGCAGGCTTCTATATTAATTCAAGTAAAATTGTTACACACCATAGAAGAACAAGTCCAGAGCAGACTTGATTACAAACACTCAGTACTCACAAAACTCACAATAGCTTGCAAACTCACGATGTCTAAGACTAACACTCCTAACTCCTACTTATACACTAAAAGAGCATCTTGAGGGTCCTTGCCTGACATCGATTGGTCATGGCGGTGTCTACTCAGATATGCTCGAGTACAATAATGCAAGTAAATAATTACAAAAGATGCGCTCGCATGGGCATCTGAAAAAGTAAAAGTTGCATCATGTGGGGCTGCGATCATTTTCACTATCGGAATCTGACGAGGATTTGTTGTCGTAATATTGCTTTTCTAGAATGTCGAGATATTTCTGCTCCCAGTCTATATTATTGGCTTGCGAATCTTCAAACGTGTCCACAAATAAAGTATCTTTTTCTGTGAATACGTCTTCTTTCTCTTTACCTTTTGCGCTGGCCACTTGAATAGTAGATTCTTTGCGGATAGGGGCACGGGATGATTGTCCTGTATCGAATTTGATAGTATCTGCTATGACATAAAGATGTTTTCTTGGAAACAGATACTCGGTGTCTTTTACTTTCCATCGATTGATGTAAGCCATTGGATCAATCTCTATCCCAAGGAAAATATCAGACCTACGTGGCTTGATTTCAGGAACATTTTGAACGGCCAGTTCAATGCCATCAAGCAAATCCCATCTGAATATCTAGAACATTGTGATAGTCCTTTCTATGCAATATTGAATCCAGATTTTACAGTATTGGCTGATATCGTACTGATACTGCCATCCTCTAGTGAACACAACTGAAGAACATACATGATTGGATAAAATCAAATTAATCAGAAAAGCTATGTCTTCTGACCAATTGCCATGACGAATTTTCATTGTGATGAAATTCTTTGCATTAATCCAGATTTCGAATGCAGGGTTGGATCCTTGCATTTGATCAAGAGTTCTTGTCATAGAAATCTTTTCTTGCAGTGTTAATCTAGGGAACTCTTTAAGCCAAGAGGTAATCTTTCGGATTTGATCTGGATTATCTATCAACGGAGGACCTTCTAAAACAACTGAACTATACATCTGATCAAAAGGATTAGGAACAATAGGAATTCGAAATTCCATGCTATAATGATCCCATGGTGAAGTGTAGGTGCGAAGATATTGAACTGTTCGTTCAACACACTGTGAAGCTCTAATCACCAATTTCTTCTGACATCTGCCATCTTTAATTTCCCAATTAGCAAAGGGTTGAAACAATTCGTACTGGGGAAATGAGTCAGTGGCATGATAATGTTCATCCACTCGCTGTAAAAAAGCAGCGTCCATTTCTTCGAACAGATCAGATATACGGAGTGACACAAGAAACCTTTGAATTTTCTCTGTCATATTTACTTCTGCTAGATCTAACATCTTGGCAGAACTATATACAGAAAGAGCAAAATCAACTACACCAATAATCTGGTAGTAGTTCAAAACTTTTAGAACATAAATAGCTTTATCAGTATAGGCTTTAGTCCAGAAGTCATCTAATGTTTTAAAATACACTTTGACCTTCATGTTAGGAAGAGGGAAAACTTTAACTAAGTCTTCATCTAATCCTAAAAACGGACCAACATTTTTTGCCTGCCATGCTTGGCAGTTCTGAATCCACTGATTTCGGCGAAGCCTTAAACCAACAAGCTTTTTGATCTCGTCAGTGAGATCACTGGCCATCTGCTGCAGTATTCTCCATCGTTTGACAAAAGTGATAAGAGAATCTTCTTCTACCTTATCGTCGACTGTTACCCTTTCCAAAAGAGTAGCTGACCAAAAGTTGTTAGAAGCATCAATCTGTAAGATTAGGAATCCATTACCAGGAGGCTTCAGAGAAGGTAACTTTTGACATTCAGCTTTGAGTTGTTGTACTGCAACTGTAGCTTCAGGAGACCAGCCACCATTAATAAATTGGCGAATAGGGGCTGTCTTTTCAGATAAATCAGGAATGTATTTATGAACATAGTTAAGAATCCCTAAAAATCTTTGAATCATCTTTTTGTCTGAAAGATGATCAGGAAATTCAGATAAGTTGATAAGCGAATGAGGCTGCATCTGAATTTTTCCTTCTTTGATTTCTATACCAAGGAATTCCACCTGTTCTTGAAAAAGGACCATTTTCTTCTCGGAAAGAACCAGACCATGATTCTTTGCTTCTTTGAGAAAAACTTGTAAATGCTTGAGATGAGATTCTAAATCAACGCTATGTACAAGAATGTCATCAATATATACAACTATAAAATCATATGGACCAAAAATATGATCCATTCTTCTTTGGAAGAATGCAGGAGCATTCTTCAATCCAAATGGAACTACCTTCCATTGAAAGAAACCAACAGGGCATGTGAAAGCTGTTTTATGCCGATCTTCTTCTGCAATCTGTATTTGATAGTAACCTGACTTCAAATCAAACTTACTGAATATTTTACTATCATGAATTTTTCTCATAATAGTTTCTTGTCGAGGCAAAGGATAGTTAAAGCTCTTAGTGATAGCATTAAGAGGCTTATAATTGATTACCATTCGATATTTACCCCGAACGATTTCAGAATGATTTCTTACCAAGAATGCAGAGCATGGATAATGAGATTCACTGCGTTCAATTAACTGAAGATCTAACAATTCTTGAATTTGCTTTCGCATTTCTTTTTCTTCAGCTGGAGTACAGGGTATCAACTTACCAGTGACTCCATTTTCATGCATTGTAATAATCTCTTGTTTTGGACTGGTAGTAGTCCAGAATGCCTGTGGGTTATTCGAACAACATTTCAACAACTGTTCATAGATATCTAACTGTACAGGAGAACAATCAGGATCTTTATTTGCTTTGAGAGTTGACTGTGCTTTTGCCTCATAAATGCTTAAAACTTCTTGCCAGTCATGAGACGTTTTCTTGTTTTTCTTATAGTCAACTTTCTTTTGACTTGGAGTTTTTCTTGCTTCAGAATCTGCCATAAACAATCGTGGAACAGCAATTGCCTTCTTTTTGACATTGAAGATGATCTTATCTTCACTGATTGTAACAGGCAAGACTTGATTGATAAAGGGCATTCCTAAAAATAGGCTTGAGGAATGATCATAGTGCTGTATAGCAGAAATTTTTATAGTAACCCCCCCAAGTTTCAAAGAAATATTATCTACATAATGGGTAAGGTTAACGGTTCCCCCAATGGTCTCAGAAACAATAATGTTATGTAAAGGTTTCCATAAACCTTTGAACAAAGATGGACGAGCAAGATTATTCGAACCACCAGTGTCAATGAAAGCATCGACACTAATCCACTCACCACGAACTTGAACTTCAACTGGAATGTACAAAAGGCGATTTGTCTTTACAATCTTTTTTAAAAACGCGCTTTCATCAGCTTGTGGAGTATTTACAGTAAGGGTGGAAAGAGAGGAGACTGCTTTTGGATATGGACACAAGGAATTCACGAGTGGTTGTGGAGACAAGGAATTAAAACGGCGTTGTGAATTTAGTGTGTCTGTAGAAACATGACTCTCAGTCTCAGAAATCTCTGATGTAGAATCTTCAAGATATTCATCAGTATCAGACAGATCACTATAATGTGCATCTTCTTCCCAATCAAATTCATGAGAAGTAGAGGCGATAGCATTCATTTTTTGGCTGTATTCTTGTGTCTGATCAAGTTCAGAATCGGAAGCATCAGTAAGAATATATACATCTGACACTTCATCATTGGAATCAACAATAGACCAATCATCTGCAAATTCTTCAATATCAAAACATGCTTTGAGTTTACCAGAAATACTCTTAGGACATTTGCGAGCAAAATGTCCTTCTTGTTTGCAAATGAAACATCTATCTTTATCATCTCTTCGCTGCTGCTTTCTTCTTTTAACATATCGGAATTTACGAAAAGGATTTCTTTGATTGGCAACCCTTTTTGGTTTATATTTACCATACCGCTTAGATTTGGATCTTCTTTTTCTAAAAGGGGTCCATGGTAAAACATCACGACATACATTGAGATTTGGAGTGACATTGTTAACCTGTTTTTGCCAGCACAGATATTTAACTTTTTCTTTAGCTCGAAACAGAAGATCTATCCAATAGATCTGTTCAATCTTTTTACCTTGATGTTCAAGATCTTTGGAGATCATATCACCAAGATTTCCTGGGAGCTTAGAGAGAAAATAAACTTTTTGACTAAAGTCATTATTCAGCTTAGCCTTAAAAACTTTTCCCATATATTCAGAACCAAATTGATCAAGATCTTTAAGATCTTTTAGTTCCATACGAGAAAGATCAGTTAAAAGCTGTCTGTATTCATCTGTAGGCTCAGGAACAAATTGTGTTAACAATAAAACTTCAAGTGTTGCTAAACCAGCTAAAGCAACATTCTGTCTTTCTTCTGGGGTTGCAGAAAACCACCAATCCCATACAATTCCAGCCATTCTCTTCTCAGCAAGTAGAAAAATAGAAAAATTATCATATTTGGACACGACTTGCATTTGATAGAGGGCACCAATCCATATTCGAATAGATTCAGCAGGATTTTTAGACCTATCAAGATCTAAAACATATCCAGACATATTTGCAGCAAACAAATCTTCTTCAAGTCTAGGATATTTAGGCTCTGTTTGTTGATTGGCTTTTTGTAGAGACGGTTTAATAAATGAAGGAAATAATGTAGCAGCATTTTCAAAACTTGCTAATTCAGATTTGTTTTGGAAAGAAGTAATAGGTTTCGATTTTTCTTGATAGAAACCGACTTGACTATTACTTGATTCAGCTTTTTCTTCTTCTTCTGATTTTGATTCTGAGGTTTCCCACTTGGATGGAATTTCCATTGTTCTAGAGAATCTAGGCGGCATAGACTCTCTTTTCTTCTTAGCTCTTCTCCTTTTCTCTTTTTCTTCTCGTCGCTGCTGATCAGCGGTATGTTCATCTTGTAAGAGTTTAAGGTTGGCTAAGATCTGCTCACTTTGGCATCCTAAATCATCTAGGACTTCTTCAGCATGTGCTGTCCAAGTAGTTAAATAATTCCCCAACTGATAAACTTGATCTAAATCATTTGGATTTTGTGCATTATGCTCAATCAGTGGAGCACAATCAGCTCTAGTAGGCGGTTACCTAGAGGAAGAAGAGGTTGTACTGAATTTAGTACGGGAAGGCCATTTCCCACCTTTTACAAATCTGTGATTGGCATATTGCCATTCTTCAACCGGAGCAAAGTGACCGATACGATGCATTTTTTGTACAATAGGCAAAAAAGGTTTGGATTCAGGTATATACAAATCTTGTGGAGCTAATACAGGTTCATTTACAGGTTCGGACTGACCGATTTCTTGGAATGTAGGAACATTCTGACTGCTGGACGCAAATGTTGTAGGATCTACAGGAAAAACATATTTCTTTTGCCTGGCAAGAGGACGAGGAACTTGAGGTCGAGGAGGAATGAGCTTTACTTGACCATTATCGATAGTTACTCGTTTGGTTTTTAATTCAGGCTTTTTGGTTTCATTAATGGCTTTGTACTGAAAGTACCAATTACTAGGTAATTCTTCTTGATCATACAGAACACCTTCAACTTGGGCATTGGTTAGACCAACAGTAACACAATCTTTCAAAACAGGCTGTTTAAGCTTGGGATGTGCTGTATTGGTTAACTGGAAGGAGGCTTGCCCAATAAGAGAAAGATATTCACTTTCTTCAGCCATTTGTAAACCTTGGACACCAGATAATAATTTCCAACAATCTTTTAAATGAGCATCGGTAAGACTAATAGCATAATCAGGGAATATGGTTCCATATTGACAACCAGTGGACAGATTTCCCATAATAGTGCCGATACGGGAATGATCATATGTTTGGTGACGAGTGTCAAACAATTCAATGATACAAGGAGTATTGATACCATGACGGAACAAAGGCGCTAGACCAATTCTAATCCCCCCAAAATGAAGATAAAAATATTTTCCATCATGGGCATATTGGCGAAACTGTTTGATTTCATCGTCAGAAAAGAGGTTTAAAGCAAGAATTTGAACAGACGGACTAGAAATTTTGATAGTAATTTCAACTTCCTTCAAGAAATTTTTCTTTTTCAGCAGGAAAGTCATGGGTAACTTATAAATCTCAGTAGAATGGAGCTCAGTAAGAGTCCATTTCGACAGGTCTTCGACTATCTCATGTTTCTCATTTTCAGACTCAGGAACGTCAGACTCAACAGATCGAGATGATACTTCATTGATAACTTTTCTTTCAACAGTCGTGAAGGATCGCAAGAATTTGGCCATAATGAATTTAAACCAGAGATTGACTTCAGAAAGCGTTTATCTAATATACACGCCGAAGCTGTGTAATTCGAAGGCTGCCTGGCTTTCTGGAGGCTCTGTCTATAAATTCGACTTAAGGTTACAGAGGGGAACAACGGAGTGAAAACAGGGCTCTGAGCAGGACTAAACAGGATAGAAACAGGGAACAGGATAGAAACAGGCCTCTGATACCAGAAATTGAGAGAACTAGAAATTGAGAGCTCTGATACCACAAATTAACAGAACTAGAACAAGAAGAGAACCCTCGAGTACTTCACTAACAACAATAGCAAATAGACTGCTCTGAAACTTATAAAGATGGATGGACTATCGTAACTTACATGAATAATATGAAGTGGACGCCGAAACCACAAATATCTTCTTCACATCAACACGAGAAATGTGTACCAGCGCAACTCCTTGGCGCGAAGATATTGAACTGTTCGTTCAACACACTGTGAAGCTCTAATCACCAATTTCTTCTGACATCTGCCATCTTTAATTTCCCAATCAGCAAAGGGTTGAAACAATTCGTACTGGGGAAATGAGTCAGTGGCATGATAATGTTCATCCACTCGCTGTAAAAAAGCAGCGTCCATTTCTTCGAACAGATCAGAAATGCGGAGTGACACAAGGAAACTCTGAATTTTCTCAGTCATATTAACTTCTGCTAGATCTAGCATCTTAGCAGAACTATATACAGAAAGAGCAAAATCAACTACACCAATAATCTGGTAGTATTTCAAAACTTTTAGAACATAAATAGCTTTATCAGTATAGGCTTTAGTCCAGAAGTCATCTAATGTTTTAAAATACACTTTGACCTTCATGTTAGGAAGAGGGAAAACTTTAACTAAGTCTTCATCTAATCCTAAAAACCGACCAACATTTTTTGCCTGCCATGCTTGGCAGTTCTGAATCCACTGATTTCAGCGAAGCCTTAAACCAACAAGCTTTTTGATCTCGTCAGTGAGATCTTTGGCCATTTGCTGCAGTATTCTCCATCGTTTGACAAAAGTGATAAGAGAATCTTCTTCTAGAAAAACTTGTAAATGCTTGAGATGAGATTCTAAATCAATGCTATGTACAAGAATGTCATCAATATATACAACTATAAAATCATATGGACCAAAAATATGATCCATTCTTCTTTGGAAGAATGCAGGAGCATTCTTCAATCCAAATGGAACTACCTTCAATTGAAAGAAACCAACAGGGCATGTGAAAGCTGTTTTATGTCGATCTTCTTCTGCAATCTGTATTTGATAGTAACCTGACTTCAAATCAAACTTACTGAATATTTTACTATCATGAATTTTTCTCATAATAGTTTCTTGTCGAGGCAAAGGATAGTTAAAGCTCTTAGTGATAGCATTAAGAGGCTTATAATTGATTACCATTCGATCTTTACCCCGAATGATTTCAGAATGATTTCTTACTAAGAATGCAGAGCATGAATAATGAGATTCACTGCGTTCAATTAACTGAAGATCTAACAATTCTTGAATTTGCCTTCGCATTTCTTTTTCTTCAGCTGGAGTATAGGGTATCAACTTACCAGTGACTCCATTTTCGTGCATTGTAATAAACTCTTGTTTTGGACTGGTAGTAGTCCAGAATGCCTGCGGGTTATTCGAACAACATTTCAACAATTGTTCATAGATATCTAACTGTACAGGAGACCAATCAGGATCTTTATTTGCTTTGAGAGTTGACTGTGGTTTTGCCTCATAAATACTTAAAACTTCTTGCCAGTCATGAGACGTTTTCTTGTTTTTCTTATAGTCAACTTTCTTTTGACTTGGAGTTTTTCTTGCTTCAGAATCTGCCATAAACAATCGTGGAAGAGCAATTGCCTTCTTTTTGACATTGAAGATGATCTTATCTTCACTGATTGTAACAGGCAAGACTTGATTGATAAAGGGCATTCCTAAAAATAGGCTTGAGGAATGATCATAGTGCTGTATAGCAGAAATTTTTATAGTAACCCCCCCAAGTTTCAAAGAAATATTATCTACATAATGGGTAAGGTTAACGGTTCCCCCAATGGTCTCAGAAACAATAATGTGATGTAAAGGTTTCCATAAACCTTTGAACAAAGATGGACGAGCAAGATTATTCGAACCACCAGTGTCAATGAAAGCATCGACACGAATCCACTCACCACGAACTTGAACTTCAACTGGAATGTACAAAAGGCGATTTGTCTTTACAATATTTTTTAAAAACGCGCTTTCATCAGCTTGTGGAGTATTTACAGTAAGGGTGGAAGGAGAGGAGACTGCTTTTGGATATGGACACAAGGAATTCACGAGTGGTTGTGGAGACAAGGAATTAAAACGGGGTTGTGAATTTAGTGTGTCTGTAGAAACATGACTCTCAGTCTCAGAAATCTCTTATGAAGAATCTTCGAGATATTCATCAGTATCAGACAGATCACTATAATGTGCATCTTCTTCCCAATCAAATTCATGAGAAGTAGAGGCGGTAGCATTCATTTTTTGGCTGTATTCTTCTGTCTGATCAAGTTCAGAATCGGAAGCATCAGTAAGAATATATACATCTGTCACTTCATCATTGGAATCAACAATAGACCAATCATCTGCAAATTCTTCAATATCAAAACATGCTTTGAGTTTACCAGAAATACTCTTAGGACATTTGCGAGCAAAATGTCCTTCTTGTTTGCAAATGAAACATCTATCTTTATCATCTCTTCTCTGCTGCTTTCTTCTTTTAACATATCGGAATTTACGAAAAGGCTTTCTTGGATTGGCAACCCTTTTTGGTTTATATTTACCATACCACTTAGATTTGGATCTTCTTTTTCTGAAAGGGGTCCATGGTAAAACATCACGACAGACATTGAGATTTGGAGTGACATTGTTAACCTGTTTTTGCCAGCACAGATATTTAACTTTTTCTTTAGCTCGAAACAGAAGATCTATCCAATAGATCTATTCAATCTTTTTACCTTGATGTTCAAGATCTTTGGAGATCATATCACCAAGATTTCCTGGGAGCTTAGAGAGAAAATAAACTTTTTGACTAAAGTCATTATTCAGCTTAGCCTTAAAAACTTTTCCCATATATTCAGAACCAAATTGATCAAGATCTTTAAGATCTTTTAGTTCCATACGAGAAAGATCAGTTAAAAGCTGTCTGTATTCATCTGTAGGCTCAGGAACAAATTGTGTTAACAATAAAACTTCAAGTGTTGCTAAACCAGCTAAAGCAACATTCTGTCTTTCTTCTGGGGTTGCAGAAAACCACCAATCCCATACAATTCCAGCCATTCTCTTCTCAGCAAGTAGAAAAATAGAAAAATTATCATATTTGGATACGACTTGCATTTGATAGAGCGCACCAATCCATATTCGAATAGATTCAGCAGGATTTTTAGACCTATCAAGATCTAAAACATATCCAGACATATTTGCAGCAAACAAATCTTCTTCAAGTCTAGGATATTTAGGCTCTGTTTGTCGATTGGCTTTTTGTAGAGACGGTTTAATAAATGAAGGAAATAATGTAGCAGCATTTTCAAAAGTTGCTAATTCAGATTTGTTTCGGAAAGAAGTAATAGGTTTCGATTTTTCTTGATAGAAACCGACTTGACTATTACTTGATTCAGCTTTTTCTTCTTCTTCTGATTTTGATTCTGAGGTTTCCCACTTGGATGGAATTTCCATTGTTCTAGAGAATCTAGGCGGCATAGACTCTCTTTTCTTCTTAGCTCTTCTCCTTTTCTCTTTTTCTTCTCGTCGCTGCTGATCAGCGGTATGTTCATCTTGTAAGAGTTTAAGGTTGGCTAAGATTTGCTCACTTTGGCATCCTAAATCATCTAGGACTTCTTCAGCATGTGCTGTCCAAGTAGTTAAATAATTCCCCAACTGATAAACTTGATCTAAATCATTTGGATTTTGTGCATTATGCTCAATCAGTGGAGCACAATCAGCTCTAGTAGGTGGTTGCCTAGAGGAAGAAGAGGTTGTACTGAATTTAGTACGGGAAGGCCATTTCCCACCTTTTACAAATCTGTGATTGGCATATTGCCATTCTTCAACCGGAGCAAAGTGACCGATACGATGCATTTTTTGTACAATAGGCAAAAAAGGTTTGGATTCAGGTATATACAAATCTTGTGGAGCTAATATAGGTTCATTTACAGGTTCGGACTGACCGATTTCTTGGAATGTAGGAACATTCTGACTGCTGGACGCAAATGTTGTAAGATCTACAGGAAAAACATATTTCTTTTGCCTGGCAAGAGGACGAGGAACTTGAGGTCGAGGAGGAATGAGCTTTACTTGACCATTATCGATAGTTACTCGTTTGGTTTTTAATTCAGGCTTTTTGGTATCATTAATGGCTTTGTACTGAAAGTACCAATTACTAGGTAATTCTTCTTGATCATACAGAACACCTTCAACTTGGGCATTGGTTAGACCAACAGTAACACAATCTTTCAAAACAGGCTGTTTAAGCTTGGGATGTGCTGTATTGGTTAACTGGAAGGAGGCTTGCCCAATAAGAGAAAGATATTCACTTTCTTCAGCCATTTGTAAACCTTGGACACCAGATAATAATTTCCAACAATCTTTTAAATGAGCATCGGTAAGACTAATATCATAATCAGGGAATATGGTTCCATATTGACAACCAGTGGACAGATTTCCCATAATAGTGCCTATACGGGCATGATCATATGTTTGGTGACGAGTGTCAAACAATTCAATGATACAAGGAGTATTGATACCATGACGGAACAAAGGCGCTAGACCAATTCTAATCCCCCCAAAATGAATATAAAAATATTTTCCATCACGGGCATATTGGCGAAACTGTTTGATTTCATCGTTAGAAAAGAGGTTTAAAGCAAGAATTTGAACAGACGGACCAGAAATTTTGATAGTAATTTCAACTTCCTTCAAGAAATTTTTCTTTTTCAGCAGGAAAGTCATGGGTAACTTATAAATCTCAGTAGAATGGAGCTCAGGAGGAGTCCATTTCGACGGGTCTTCGACTACCTCATGTTTCTCATTTTCAGACTCAGGAACGTCAGACTCAACAGATCGAGATGATACTTCATTGATAACTTTTCTTTCAACAGTCGTGAAGGATCGCAAGAATTTGGCCATAATGAATTTAAACCAGAGATTGACTTCAGAAAGCGTTTATCTAATATACACGCCGAAGCTGTGTAATTCGAAGGCTGCCTGGCTTTCTGGAGGCTCTGTCTATAAAATCGACTTAAGGTTACAGAGGTGAACAACGGAGTGAAAACAGGGCTCTGAGCAGGACTAAACAGGATAGAAACAGGGCTAAACAGGATAGAAACAGGGCTCTGAGCAGGACTAAACAGGATAGAAACAGGGCTCTGATACCAGAAATTGAGAGCTCTGATACCACAAATTAACAGAACTAGAACAAGAAGAGAACCCTCGAGTACTTAACTAACAACAATAGCAAATAGACTGCTCTGAAACTTATAAAGATGGATGGACTATCGTAACTTACATGAATAATATGAAGTGGACGCCGAAACCACAAATATCTTCTTCACATCAACACGAGAAATGTGTACCAGTGCAACTCCTTGGCGCTTCTCAACCCGCCTTACAATCTCAACTCAGGATGGCTTTTAGAAGAACAGTCCTCAGACTGGCGGCCCAGCAGGCTTCTATATTAATTCAAGTAAAATTGTTACACACCATAGAAGAACAAGTCCAGAGCAGACTTGATTACAAACACTCAGTACTCGCAAAACTCACAATAGCTTGCAAACTCACGATGTCCAAGACTAACACTCCTAACTCCTACTTATACACTAAAAGAGCATCTTGAGGGTCCTTGCCTGACATCGATTGGTCATGGCGGTGTCTACTCAGATATGCTTGAGTACAATAATGCAAGTAAATAATTACAAAAGATGCGCTCGCATGGGCATCTGAAAAAGTTAAAGTTGCATCATGTGGGGCTGCGATCATTTTCACTATCGGAATCTGACGAGGATTTGTTGTCGTAATATTGCTTTTCTAGAATGTCGAGATATTTCTGCTCCCAGTCTATATTATTGGCTTGCGAATCTTCAAACGTGTCCACAAATAAAGTATCTTTTTCTGTGAATACGTCTTCTTTCTCTTTACCTTTTGCGCTGGCCACTTGAATAGTAGATTCTTTGCGGATAGGGGCACGGGATGATTGTCCTGTATCGAATTTGATAGTATCTGCTGTGACATAAAGATGTTTTCTTGGAAACAGATACACGGTGTCTTTTACTTTCCATCGATTGATGTAAGCCATTGGATCAATCTCTATCCCAAGGAAAATATCAGACCTACGTGGCTTGATTTCAGGAACATTTTGAACGGCCAGTTCAATGCCATCAAGCAAATCCCATCTGAATATCTGGAACATTGTGACAGTCCTTTCTATGCAATATTGAATCCAGATTTTACAGTACTAGCTGATATCGTACTGATACAGCCATCCTCTAGTGAACACAACTGAAGAACATACATGATTGGATAAAATCAAATTAATCAGAAAAGCTATGTCTTCTGACCAATTGCCATGACGAATTTTCATTGTGATGAAATTCTTTGCATTAATCCAGATTTCGAATGCAGGGTTGGATCCTTGCATTTGATCAAGAGTTCTTGTCATAGAAATCTTTTCTTGCAGTGTTAATCTAGGGAACTCTTTAAGCCAAGAGGTAATCTTTCGGATTTGATCTGGATTATCTATCAACGGAGGACCTTCTAAAACAACTGAACTATACATCTGATCAAAAGGATTAGGAACAATAGGAATTCGAAATTCCATGCTATAATGATCCCATGGTGAAGTGTAGGTGCGAAGATATTGAACTGTTCGTTCAACACACTGTGAAGCTCTAATCACAAATAATGTAGCAGCATTTTCAAAAGTTGCTAATTCAGATTTGTTTTGGAAAGAAGTAATAGGTTTCGATTTTTCTTGATAGTAACCTGACTTCAAATCAAACTTACTGAATATTTTACTATCATGAATTTTTCTCATAATAGTTTCTTGTCGAGGCAAAGGATAGTTAAAGCTCTTAGTGATAGCATTAAGAGGCTTATAATTGATTACCATTCGATCTTTACCCCGAACGATTTCAGAATGATTTCTTACCAAGAATGCAGAGCATGAATAATGAGATTCACTGCGTTCAATTAACTGAAGATATAACAATTCTTGAATTTGCTTTCACATTTCTTTTTCTTCAGCTGGAGTACAGGGTATCAACTTACCAGTGACTCCATTTTCGTGCATTGTAATAATCTCTTGTTTTGGACTGGTAGTAGTCCAGAATGCCTGCGGGTTATTCGAACAACATTTCAACAACTATTCATAGATATCTAACTGTACAGGAGAACAATCAGGATCTTTATTTGCTTTGAGAGTTGACTGTGCTTTTGCCTCATAAATGCTTAAAACTTCTTGCCAGTCATGAGACGTTTTCTTGTTTTTCTTATAGTCAACTTTCTTTTGACTTGGAGTTTTTCTTGCTTCAGAATCTGCCATAAACAATCGTGGAACAACAATTGCCTTCTTTTTGACATTGAAAATGATCTTATCTTCACTGATTGTAACAGGCAAGACTTGATTGATAAAGGGCATTCCTAAAAATAGGCTTGAGGAATGATCATAGTGCTGTATAGCAGAAATTTTTATAGTAACCCCCCCAAGGTTCAAAGAAATATTATCTACATAATGGGTAAGGTTAATGGTTCCCCCAATGGTCTCAGAAACAATAATGTTATGTAAAGGTTTCCATAAACCTTTGAACAAAGATGGACGAGCAAGATTATTCGAACCACCAGTGTCAATGAAAGCATCGACACGAATCCACTCACCACGAACTTGAACTTCAACTGGAATGTACAAAAGGCGATTTGTCTTTACAATCTTTTTTAAAAACGCGCTTTCATCAGCTTGTGGAGTATTTACAGTAAGGGTGGAAGGAGAGGAGACTGCTTTTAGAGATGGACACAAGGAATTCACGAGTGGTTGTGGAGACAAGGAATTAAAATGGGGTTGTGAATTTAGTGTGTCTGTAGAAACATGACTCTCAGTCTCAGAAATCTCCGATGAAGAATCTTCGAGATATTCATCAGTATCAGACAGATCACTATAATGTGCATCTTCTTCCCAATCAAATTTATGAGAAGTAGAGGCGGTAGCATTCATTTTTTGGCTGTATTCTTCTGTCTGATCAAGTTCAGAATCGGAAGCATCAGTAAGAATATATACATCTGACACTTCATCATTGGAATCAACAATAGACCTATCAAGATCTAAAACATCTCCAGACATATTTGCATCAAACAAATCTTCTTCAAGTCTAGGATATTTAGGCTCTGTTTGTCGATTGGCTTTTTGTAGAGACGGTTTAATAAATGAAGGAAATAATGTAGCAGCATTTTCAAAAGTTGCTAATTCAGATTTGTTTTGGAAAGAAGTAATAGGTTTCGATTTTTCTTGATAGAAACCGACTTGACTATTACTTGATTCAGCTTTTTCTTCTTCTTCTGATTTTGATTCTGAGGTTTCCCACTTGGATGGAATTTCCATTGTTCTAGAGAATCTAGGCGGCATAGACTCTCTTTTCTTCTTAGCTCTTCTCCTTTTCTCTTTTTCTTCTCGTCGCTGCTGATCAGCGGTATGTTCATCTTGTAAGAGTTTAAGGTTGGCTAAGATCTGCTCACTTTGGCATCCTAAATCATCTAGGACTTCTTCAGCATGTGCTGTCCAAGTAGTTAAATAATTCCCCAACTGATAAACTTGATCTAAATCATTTGGATTTTGTGCATTATGCTCAATCAGTGGAGCACAATCAGCTCTAGTAGGCGGTTGCCTAGAGGAAGAAGAGGTTGTACTGAATTTAGTACGGGAAGGCCATTTCCCACCTTTTACAAATCTGTGATTGGCATATTGCCATTCTTCAACCGGAGCAAAGTGACCGATACGATGCATTTTTTGTACAATAGGCAAAAACGGTTTGGATTCAGGTATATACAAATCTTGTGGAGCTAATACAGGTTCATTTACAGGGAATATGGTTCCATATTGACAACCAGTGGACAGATTTCCCATAATAGTGCCGATACGGGCATGATCATATGTTTGGTGACGAGTGTCAAACAACTCAATGATACAAGTAGTATTGATACCATGACGGAACAAAGGCGCTAGACCAATTCTAATCCCCCCAAAATGAAGATAAAAATATTTTCCATCACGGGCATATTGGCGAAACTGTTTGATTTCATCGTCAGAAAAGAGGTTTAAAGCAAGAATTTGAACAGACGGACCAAAAATTTTTATAGTAATTTCAACTTCCTTCAAGAAATTTTTCTTTTTCAGCAGGAAAGTCATGGGTAACTTATAAATCTCAGTAGAATGGAGCTCAGGAGGAGTCCATTTCGACGGGTCTTCGACTACCTCATGTTTCTCATTTTCAGACTCAGGAACATCAGACTCAACAGATCGAGATGATACTTCATTGATAACTTTTCTTTCAACAGTCGTGAAGGATCGCAAGAATTTGGCCATAATGAATTTAAACCAGAGATTGACTTCAGAAAGCGTTTATCTAATATACACGCCGAAGCTGTGTAATTCGAAGGCTGCCTGGCTTTCTGGAGGCTCTGTCTATAAATTCGACTTAAGGTTATAGAGGTGAACAACGGAGTGAAAACAGGGCTCTGAGCAGGACTAAACAGGATAGAAACAGGATAGAAACAGGGCTCTGATACCACAAATTAACAGAACTAGAAATTGAGAGCTCTGATACCAGAAAGAGAACTAGAACAAGAAGAGAACCTAGAACAAGAAGAGAACTCTCGAGTACTTAACTAACAACAATAGCAAATAGACTGCTCTGAAACTTATAAAGATGGATGGACTATCGTAACTTACATGAATAATATGAAGTGGACGCCGAAACCACAAATATCTTCTTCACATCAACACGAGAAATGCGTACCAGCGCAACTCCTTGGCGCTTCTCAACCCGCCTTACAATCTCAACTCAGGATGGCTTTTAGAAGAACAGTCCTCAGACTGGCGGCCCAGCAGGCTTCTATATTAATTCAAGTAAAATTGTTACACACCATAGAAGAACAAGTCCAGAGCAGACTTGATTACAAACACTCAGTACTCACAAAACTCACAATAGCTTGCAAACTCACGATGTCTAAGACTAACACTCCTAACTCCTACTTATACACTAAAAGAGCATCTTGAGGGTCCTTGCCTGACATCGATTGGTCATGGTGGTGTCTACTCAGATATGCTCGAGTACAATAATGCAAGTAAATAATTACAAAAGATGCGCTCGCATGGGCATCTGAAAAAGTAAAAGTTGCATCATGTGGGGCTGCGATCATTTTCACTATCGAAATCTGACGAGGATTTGTTGTCGTAATATTGCTTTTCTAGAATGTCGAGATATTTCTGCTCCCAGTCTATATTATTGGCTTGCGAATCTTCAAACGTGTCCACAAATAAAGTATCTTTTTCTGTGAATACGTCTTCTTTCCCTTTACCTTTTGCGCTGGCCACTTGAATAGTAGATTCTTTGCGGATAGGGGCACGGGATGATTGTCCTGTATCGAATTTGATAGTATCTGCTGTGACATAAAGATGTTTTCTTGGAAACAGATACTCGGTGTCTTTTACTTTCCATCGATTGATGTAAGCCATTGGATCAATCTCTACCCCAAGGAAAATATCAGACCGACGTGGCTTGATTTCAGGAACATTTTGAACGGCAAGTTCAATGCCATCAAGCAAATCCCATCTGAATATCTGGAACATTGTGACAGTCCTTTCTATGCAATATTGAACCTAGATTTTACAGTACTGGCTAATATCGTACTGATACTGCCATCCTCTAGTGAACACAACTGAAGAACATACATGATTGGATAAAATCAAATTAATCAGAAAAGCTATGTCTTCTGACCAATTGCCATGACGAATTTTCATTGTGATGAAATTCTTTGCATTAATCCAGGTTTCGAATGCAGGGTTGGATCCTTGCATTTGATCAAGAGTTCTTGTCATAGAAATCTTTTCTTGCAGTGTTAATCTAGGGAACTCTTTAAGCCAAGAGGTAATCTTTCGGATTTGATCTGGATTATCTATCAACGGAGGACCTTCTAAAACAACTGAACTATACATCTGATCAAAAGGATTAGGAACAATAGGAAGTCGAAATTCCATGCTATAATGATCCCATGGTGAAGTGTAGGTGCGAAGATATTGAACTGTTCATTCAACACACTGTGAAGCTCTAATCACCAATTTCTTCTGACATCTGCCATCTTTAATTTCCCAATCAGCAAAGGGTTGAAACAATTCGTACCGGGGAAATGAGTCAGTGGCATGATAATGTTCATCCACTCGCTGTAAAAAAGCAGCGTCCATTTCTTCGAATAGATCAGATATACGGAGTGACACAAGAAACCTTTGAATTTTCTCTGTCATATTTACTTCTGCTAGATCTAACATCTTGGCAGAACTATATACAGAAAGAGCAAAATCAACTACACCAATAATCTGGTAGTAGTTCAAAACTTTTAGAACATAAATAGCTTTATCAGTATAGGCTTTAGTCCAGAAGTCATCTAATGTTTTAAAATACACTTTGACCTTCATGTTAGGAAGAGGGAAAACTTTAACTAAGTCTTCATCTAATCCTAAAAACGGGCCAACATTTTTTGCCTGCCATGCTTGGCAGTTCTGAATCCACTGATTTCAGCGAAGCCTTAAACCAACAAGCTTTTTGATCTCGTCAGTGAGATCACTGGCCATTTGCTGCAGTATTCTCCATCGTTTGACAAAAGGGATAAGAGAATCTTCTTCTCCTGGTAAAGCAAAGATGTTTGTAACAGAAACCATACCGTATGCTTTGTTCATTTCCCTGGTCAATGCATCAGCCAAGAAATTAGAGTTACTGGGAATCCATTCCACATCAAACTCATACATCTGAAACCACATTTGCCATGCTAACAATCTTCCTCTAGTTAACTGTTTATCTATTTTTGCATTGAGGAAATATTTAAAATTCATGGAATCAGTTCTAAGGAGAAACTTAGCAGGAGCTAAATAGATTTCGAACTTCTGTATTCCATTGAATATAGCTAAGGTTTCCTTTTCGGCTGGGAAGTATTCTTTCTGATGTTTTGAGAATTCTCCAGATGAATAAGAACATAGGATTTCTTCTACCTTATCGTCGACTGTTACCCTTTCCAAAAGAGTAGCTGACCAAAAGTTGTCAGAAGCATCAGTCTGTAAGATTAGGAATCCATTACCAGGAGGCTTCAGAGAAGGTAACTTTTGACATTCAGCTTTGAGTTGTTGTACTGCAACAGTAGCTTCAGGAGACTAGCCACCATTAATAACTTGGCGAATAGGGGCTGTCTTTTCAGATAAATCAGGAATGTATCTATGAACATAGTTAAGAATCCCTAAAAATCTTTGAATCATCTTTTTGTCTGAAAGATGATCAGGAAATTCAGATAAGTTGATAAGCGAATGAGGCTGCATCTGAATTTTTCCTTCTTTGATTTCTATACCAAGGAATTCCACCTGTTCTTGAAAAAGGACCATTTTCTTCTCGGAAAGAACCAGACCATGATTCTTTGCTTCTTCGAGAAAAACTTGTAAATGCTTGAGATGAGATTCTAAATCAACGCTATGTACAAGAATGTCATCAATATATACAACTATAAAATCATATGGACCAAAAATATGATCCATTCTTCTTTGGAAGAATGCAGGAGTATTCTTCAATCCAAATGGAACTACCTTCCATTGAAAGAAACCAACAGGGCATGTGAAAGCTGTTTTATGCCGATCTTCTTCTGCAATCTGCCCAGCAGGCTTCTATATTAATTCAAGTAAAATTGTTACACACCATAGAAGAACAAGTCCAGAGCAGACTTGATTACAAACACTCAGTACTCACAAAACTCACAATAGCTTGCAAACTCACGATGTCCAAGACTAACACTCCTAACTCCTACTTATACACTAAAAGAGCATCTTGAGGGTCCTTGCCTGACATCGATTGGTCATGGCGGTGTCTACTCAGATATGCTCGAGTACAATAATGCAAGTAAATAATTACAAAAGATGCACTTGCATGGGCATCTGAAAAAGTAAAAGTTGCATCATGTGGGGCTGCGATCATTTTCACTATCGGAATCTGACGAGGATTTGTTGTCGTAATATTGCTTTTCTAGAATGTCGAGATATTTCTGCTCCCAGTCTATATTATTGGCTTGCGAATCTTCAAACGTGTCCACAAATAAAGTATCTTTTTCTGTGAATACGTCTTCTTTCTCTTTACCTTTTGCGCTGGCCACTTGAATAGTAGATTCTTTGCGGATAGGGGCACGGGATGATTGTCCTGTATCGAATTTGATAGTATCTGCTGTGACATAAAGATGTTTTCTTGGAAACAGATACACGGTGTCTTTTACTTTCCATCGATTGATGTAAGCCATTGGATCAATCTCTATCCCAAGGAAAATATCAGACCTACGTGGCTTGATTTCAGGAACATTTTGAACGGCCAGTTCAATGCCATCAAGCAAATCCCATCTGAATATCTGGAACATTGTGACAGTCCTTTCTATGCAATATTGAATCCAGATTTTACAGTACTAGCTGATATCGTACTGATACAGCCATCCTCTAGTGAACACAACTGAAGAACATACATGATTGGATAAAATCAAATTAATCAGAAAAGCTATGTCTTCTGACCAATTGCCATGACGAATTTTCATTGTGATGAAATTCTTTGCATTAATCCAGATTTCGAATGCAGGGTTGGATCCTTGCATTTGATCAAGAGTTCTTGTCATAGAAATCTTTTCTTGCAGTGTTAATCTAGGGAACTCTTTAAGCCAAGAGGTAATCTTTCGGATTTGATCTGGATTATCTATCAACGGAGGACCTTCTAAAACAACTGAACTATACATCTGATCAAAAGGATTAGGAACAATAGGAATTCGAAATTCCATGCTATAATGATCCCATGGTGAAGTGTAGGTGCGAAGATATTGAACTGTTCGTTCAACACACTGTGAAGCTCTAATCACCAATTTCTTCTGACATCTGCCATCTTTAATTTCCCAATTAGCAAAGGGTTGAAACAATTCGTACTGGGGAAATGAGTCAGTGGCATGATAATGTTCATCCACTCGCTGTAAAAAAGCAGCGTCCATTTCTTCGAACAGATCAGATATACGGAGTGACACAAGAAACCTTTGAATTTTCTCTGTCATATTTACTTCTGCTAGATCTAACATCTTGGCAGAACTATATACAGAAAGAGCAAAATCAACTACACCAATAATCTGGTAGTAGTTCAAAACTTTTAGAACATAAATAGCTTTATCAGTATAGGCTTTAGTCCAGAAGTCATCTAATGTTTTAAAATACACTTTGACCTTCATGTTAGGAAGAGGGAAAACTTTAACTAAGTCTTCATCTAATCCTAAAAACGGACCAACATTTTTTGCCTGCCATGCTTGGCAGTTCTGAATCCACTGATTTCGGCGAAGCCTTAAACCAACAAGCTTTTTGATCTCGTCAGTGAGATCTTTGGCCATTTGTTGCAGTATTCTCCATCGTTTGACAAAAGTGATAAGAGAATCTTCTTCTACCTTATCGTCGACTGTTACCCTTTCCAAAAGAGTAGCTGACCAAAAGTTGTCAGAAGCATCAGTCTGTAAGATTAGGAATTCATTACCAGGAGGCTTCAGAGATGGTAACTTTTGACATTCAGCTTTGAGTTGTTGTACTGCAACTGTAGCTTCAGGAGACCAGCCACCGTTAATAAATTGGCGAATAGGGGCTGTCTTATCAGATAAATCAGGAATGTATTTATGAACATAGTTAAGAATCCCTAAAAATCTTTGAATCATCTTTTTGTCTGAAAGATGATCAGGAAATTCAGATAACTTGATAAGCGCATGAGGCTGCATCTGAATTTTTCCTTCTTTGATTTCTATACCAAGGAATTCCACCTGTTCTTGAAAAAGGACCATTTTCTTCTCGGAAAGAACCAGACCATGATTCTTTGCTTCTTCTAGAAAAACTTGTAAATGCTTGAGATGAGATTCTAAATCAACGCTATGTACAAGAATGTCATCAATATATACAACTATAAAATCATATGGACCAAAAATATGATCCATTCTTCTTTGGAAGAATGCAGGAGCATTCTTCAATCCAAATGGAACTACCTTCCATTGAAAGAAACCAACAGGGCATGTGAAAGTTGTTTTATGCCGATCTTCTTCTGCAATCTGTATTTGATAGTAACCTGACTTCAAATCAAACTTACTGAATATTTTACTATCATGAATTTTTCTCATAATAGTTTCTTGTCGAGGCAAAGGATAGTTAAAGCTCTTAGTGATAGCATTAAGAGGCTTATAATTGATTACCATTCGATCTTTACCCAGAACGATTTCAGAATGATTTCTTACCAAGAATGCAGAGCATGAATAATGAGATTCACTGCGTTCAATTAACTGAAGATCTAACAATTCTTGAATTTGCTTTCGCATTTCTTTTTCTTCAGCTGGAGTACAGGGTATCAACTTACCAGTGACTCCATTTTCGTGCATTGTAATAATCTCTTGTTTTGGACTGGTAGTAGTCCAGAATGCCTGCGGGTTATTCGAACAACATTTCAACAACTGTTCATAGATATCTAACTGTATAGGAGACCAATCAGGATCTTTATTTGCTTTGAGAGTTGACTGTGCTTTTGCCTCATAAATGCTTAAAACTTCTTGCCAGTCATGAGACGTTTTCTTGTTTTTCTTATAGTCAACTTTCTTTTGACTTGGAGTTTTTCTTGCTTCAGAATTTGCCATAAACAATTGTGGAACAGCAATTGCCTTCTTTTTGACATTGAAGATGATCTTATCTTCACTGATTGTAACAGGCAAGACTTGATTGATAAAGGGCATTCCTAAAAATAGGCTTGAGGAATGATCATAGTGTTGTATAGCAAAAATTTTTATAGTAACCCCCCCAAGGTTCAAAGAAATATT
>APFE031526832.1:0-11331 GCA_000404065.3 Pinus taeda | reverse complement strand
GAAATTGGGTTTTCTAGTCCCTCTAGTACATTTCCCTCAATTTGTTCTTCTTTAGGGCCCGGATTAATTTCATCAAGGTTTTCAAGAGGCTATGTCTCTTCCACTTCAAATCTTTTTCTTTGTAGGAAATCACTCCATGTCTGATTCATTCTAACCAATTTATCTAGCATAATTAATTTAACGAGACCATGATTATGCAGGAATCTTTCTTTGTTTCATTGACACTTTTGAAAGTTTACTGCCATTTTCAATAAGCTTTTATGCAATAAGAAGGGAATATCTATTCTTCTAGTATTACTTTTAACATGATCCATTAACCTTACATGATAAATGCCACATACTTTTGTAGAAAATAAACAATATCACCCCATGCTCTTTAAAGAATAATCTTGACACTCCTTTGGCCTAGTCGGCATTCTCTTGTGGTCTACTCAAAAACTGCTTTGTTGCTTCTTTCTCTATTCTCTTCCCTTTAAACCATTTTTCACTGGTTCGTGGTAGCCTTGTAACCCTAGCTAGGATTTCCTCTGACACTGTTAATTTAACGTCGCCAACTCTTGTTGTTTCTCCATTAAATGTACTAGAAAACTGTTATGTGACCATAGCATTGTGCCCCTGAATTTTTTCAAAGAATTGAAGTAGTCTAGATCTGTGAAAATGTATTCTAGCAAATGGAAAACATTTTAGGATAGAAATTCCAAATGGTTTAGTACATACCACACTCGGGGCCACCATTCTCACTCTTATCTCGAGTCAAAATACTTATACAGGGTATGCTATAGAGTAGCGATACTAAGCTTTACATGACTTTGAAATTGAAAGGCGTTGTGAATTATATCATGTAATGACAAGAATAAATCGATTTTGGATAAAAATGATATTTGTAACCAAAGGTACAAAATTCATTTTCTATAATCATTACCCATAACAAGTTTATCATCAACATTAGACATTACAGGGTAATTATTCATAGTGGACAAGTGGTTATCAAAATAATGATTACATAAAAATTCATGAATTATGGTAATAATGATAGGTTATGGGTAGTGGCATAGAATTTATTTAAAAATAAAATCACATGTTTAAAATTCTTTTCAATTTAATAGTTAAATGTAAATAAATTCGTGACCTTTCATTCCTTTTCAAGGAAGTACAGAATGCAACCTTTGTTGGTATCTTCACCTTTGTTGTCATGCTGAGGTAAAGGTCTTTTTGTTGCAACCATCTTCTTTCTTTGAAGCCAATTTTACAGGAAATCATTGCTTGTTTGTAGAAATTTGAACTTTTGCTTGCAGGAGTCTGAACGTCACTTACAATATGTTGTACACAGATTGTCATTGATGTCAATATGGCAATATTCGAAGAGCAAACGGAACCAAGTGGAGCCAAGAGGAGCAGACGGAGCCGAGAGGAGCAGATAGAGCCACCAGAGGAGCAGACAGAGCCATCAGAGGAGCAAACAGCGCCAAGAGGAGCAGACGGAGCCGAGAGGAGCAGATAGAGCCACCAGAGGAGCAGACAGAGCCATCAGAGGAGCAAACAGCGCCAAGAGCAGACAAAGCAAATGGAGGCATGCAAATAAGACAAAGCTTATACGCATGCATTTAACAGAACTATCGGAGATTATACGCATGCATTTAACAGAACTATTGGAGCGCAAACATATATATGCATGCATTTAACAACCATTGGAAGCCATATATGCCACAGATAACAATACGGGAGCAAGAATGTCAAAGAATGCACTATCAGGGAGTAATATAGTGTATATGCAGGCGTATTACACTATCGGAAGCTATCGGCAGCCAAAAACCCATATATGTATGCTTTAATACTATCAACGGAGAGAAAACCCATATATATAGGCTTAACACTATCAACGAGAATCTATGGCACATTACACTTCGAGAGCGGCGTTACAATATGTCCAGTGGACCATTGCAATTGCCGATAGCGATTATTGCATCGGAATTTCGGAGCGGAGATCGCAAGCTGTAAATCCCTGCCACACCCGAGTGCTAATTGCGATAAGGTTGCTGACCCGACGAGAATATTAACTATGGTTCAATGCATTATCGCATCTATCAAAATCGCATATGTTATGAAGCCTTGCCACACCCAAGCGCCAATTGCGATAATGTACGCGGACCCGATGCGGCATTGTGTTATAGTTGAATGCAATATCGCATCCACCCTATTGGGACTCTCACATCGCAATACCCAAAGGGTTGTCCTCCTGCTATGCACCGATTGCGATGACGCATGTGGACCTGATGCGGAATTATGTTATGGTTGAATGCTTTATCGCATCCGCCCATCGCAACAATACACAAAGGAATTACACTCTCCTGAGTGTCGATTGCGATAGAGGTATGGACCTGATGGACGCATCAAAAACAGTTTATATAATATCGCGTCCAGCAGGGGAATCAGCCATCAGCAATCGACTATGTTATGTACGAACCTTCGGAAGCGGTGATTGCGATAAAAGGATGACGTGGCATGTGGGACCTCTATATGGCTATAGCCTCGTTTATATAGTTTCCGTGAAGTAATAAGTCTATGAATAAAAGATTCTCCGACATATATATTTTTCATTCCTTGGTGATAGGAAGAAGTTATATATATATATATATATACATGTTGAAATGCCTCATTTCTGGAATTGATCTCGGGCATCTAAATTACAAACAAATAACAGTTCACGGCTCGTGAACTTGAAAAAAAAAAGGACCTCTCTAATATTTTTTCAATAAGCATCATTTTTATTGTAATTCGACCCCTCTTCCTCTTGAACATGTCTCGTGAAGCATTGGTTAATTTGAGCGTAGAGGAAGCTAAAACGAGTGGAGGAGGGAAGCCAGAAGGTCGAGCGAGTGTTGAGGAAGCTAAAGCTCAAGCAAGCGAGGAGGAAGCCAAAGAGCCAGCGAGTAAGCGAAAACGAATGGACAAAGGCATGAGAGTGTATAAAACAGTAAAAACAGAGAATTGTTGGTGCTGTTGTGGTGGTGAAGAACCAGAGTGTGAGGTAGTAGAAGCAGCAAAGGCTGTAGATGCAGCAGAAGCAGCAGAGGCAGAAGAGCAGGAGTGAGACAACCTCAGCTGAATAGAGTGCAGCAGCATACCTATTTATACCAAGGTTGGGTTGGAGCCCAAGAGGTTGGAGCCTTAGAACTGAACAGGACTGAAGTCATTGGGGGTAGGTGCTCCTAAGTGCAGAACCACTGCAAAACAGAGTTGGTGCTTTGGAGGTTGGAGCCTTACTGAAGTCCAAGTTGGAGCTTGGCAACTATTCACAATCAGATTTATACTTATATTGTATTTATTTCATTGCATTATCTTAAGTTTTAATAAAAGCATTAATTTCAGCTGTTGATTTTTGTGTTCTGTGTATACATATACATATCTATATATGCTTTTGGGAATCACTAAAAATAGTAAGAAACACTGATTCACCCCCCCCTCTCAGTATTTCCAACAAATATGTCGGAGTGGATCAACTGCAATATATCAGTGGTCTTGCTATTACTTGAGGGGAATGGTCCCCTTGTAAGTTTTCCTTCGGCACATCTCGGACATATACCTTCATGCTCTACTTTGAACTCAGGTATACCTGTCACCATCTGTCTCACATTGGGAAGAGCCTTATAATGAAGATGGGAAAACCTCATGTGTCATAGTTCAGATTGTAGAGATGTGTCGCAAGACATGGCTCCCAATGGACTTCCTCCAAATTTATACAAAGTGTCAACCCGAAACCAAGAGTAAAAGCATCCTTAAAATTCCTTTTCCAAACATGTACCTTTCCATCAATGAATGCCACCTTGTATCCTTTGTCTTCCATTGCCGAAATGGACACCAGGTTCTCTTGAGATCAGGTACATATAGAACTTGTAAATGAATCGTGTTACCCTAATTCAATTGAAAGCTAACATTCCCTACTCCTTTCATGGGATAGGTGCCATTGTCTCCAAGAATAATCTCCAAGTTTGTCTCCTTCTCTATCAGATTAGGGAGAGCTTCCTTGTACCTAGTGAAATGCCTTGAGGCACCACTATCAATTAGCCAATTCCCCAAAGTGTCCAGAGGAGAGATAGTGGAGAGGGTCGATATAAGATAGTACTCCCTTTGCTTATTGTTAACAACATTTGATTCTTCATACCTGGAGTTCCTTGCTTTCTTGGAGGGTTGACCATTTCCTTGATGTCCTGCATTCCTTTTTCCTTTGCCATTGAACCTACCATTCCATTGATTGTTGTTGTTGAAGTTGCCCCTCGAATGATTGTGATCATCATCATGTGATGTACCCCTTCTATTTGGACAATCCCTTGCATAGTGGCCAAGCATATTGCAAACAAAGCACCTCCCCTTCCTTCCACTTTTGATCCAGGCTTTCCATTGAAATGACCTTTAGACCCTACATTATTTCTCCTTTTGGAATGAGCAGAGAAAGCAATGGGGTTGCCTCTATTAGAAGGCATTTCTTACTCCACCAATCTTGTTTCTTCTTGAATGCATCTCGACATCAATTCTTCAAACCCTGGAATTCGATCATTATTGAGAATAGTGGTTTTAAATATATACCACTCGGGTGGGAATCCTCCAAGGGTAGTGATAGTAAGTTCCCTGTCAGGAATGACCTCTCCAATCGACAGAAAATCATTCTTGATCTCAGTAATCCTTAAGAAGTAGGATTGAATATCCTCGTCCTTGCCCTTCTTACTATCCTTCAATTTATTTTTGAGAAATAAAATTTGATTTGCATCACTAACCTTGAACATGTTGACCAATCTGTCATAGATCTCCTTCGAGGTGTTCAAATCAGAGATGTAGGCCACCAATCGATTGTCAATGGAATATCTGATAATCTTCTTCGCTTTGAAGTTTGACTTTAGCCTTGCTGTACTTGTTCTTTGTAGCAGCCGGTGCATTTGAAGGATGCTCAAGGATTTTACCCCTCACATAATCCAACACTTCTTGTTCTTCTAATGTCAGATCAAAAGACATCTTCCATCCATGATAGTCAGACTTTTCACGGAGCTTGTCATCAACCAGGAAGTGGGATGAGGAACCCATTGAGCCTTTTGTCCTTGTCCAAACATTTTCGGTGATTGCTCTTTCATTCTTGCTTGGGCATTGTCTTAATCTAGCTCTGGTACCATGTTAATTTTGGGTATGTTCTATGCTTAAGAGCAATTTACTTCAATTTCTTTTAATAGCCCAATATCAATATCCAGTTTAGCAATCATATCAGCATGATAGTAAAATGCAGATAGAACATAAATATAAACAGTAGAAGACAAGCCAAGACAAGAGGACACAAGATGTGGCACCAGCCAAGGACAAACCCCAATGTGGGGAAACCCTTGATCAATTCTTCTTATATTCTTCAATAGTTCAACAGAAAGAGATAGTACAAATTTACAAATCTGATAATTTATGACGGAAGCAGTAAAGCCCTAACCAAAAAAGTCAATGCTGGTCGAATAGGGCAGAATTCTTCCTTCAAGCAGCTCGGTTAAACCCAGTCAACTTCGGCCTCTAACAGCAAACCCAAACAGTCCAAAACAGCCCTGAAAAGTCCAGTCAAATGCTGGTCAATGAAAGTCAAACTACAGCCAGCAACTAGCACAGTCAATGCTGGTCAAACCAGAGGTCATATCACCTCGGTTTCCATGCCCAAAACTGCGGCCTGCCAAGGAAAAGCAGCCACACCCAAAGCGCAGTCAAATGGAGGTCAAAGCAACCCAAAACAGTCTCCTTGCATCTCGACCAAATCTGGTCAACACAATCAAACAAAAAAGTCCTCCTTCCTTCGCACGTGTGACAGAACGCTGTCAGATTCGCATACCCAATCAAGTGAGGAGAGAGAGAAGTGAAGATGAGATGATGGAATAATGACTTGAGGTCTCCTCCTTTTATATGCAACGTTGAGGATGAACTAGGGGTAAAAATGCCTGTTTTGATTGCTGGCTGACCTTGACAATTTGTCAATAATACATATAAATTCAAATCTTCATTCTTACACGTCGGAATCAGATAATCTTTAGATCAATCCTACACCTCTCAGAGAGAGGAATCCAAGAAAAATATCAACTGCCATAAATAAGGTGACCCATAATGTGTTTGGCCCTAGTTGCCAATTTTAACAGAATCGCTATGGGAAACGAGAAAAGCCATTATAAAGTCGTTGGAGAATATTAAAACACTAGACTCAACACCTACAAGAGAAGTTGACCTTAATGTCAAAATAGATGTTGAACATGTTGAATTAGGAACTCCGCACGGTGGTATAATGAGACTCCGAAGACTAGTCAAATGGACAAAAACAAAACAATTTATAGAGAATGCAGAAAAAAATTCAACAGTGACAGAACACCCACCAGCAAATACTCTGGAATCAGCCATCAAAGATTGAGAGATGAGATACCGAACGACACAGAATCTATGACCAGTCGCCCAAGTTATAGCACTAAAATACCAATGGGCATGAGGGCAGCAATGTAACAAACATAAATATATAGTAAATAATAATTAATTATTGAAGAGACATGTCCCAAAGAACATGACTATTTGTGAAGGAGCACCTTGCCTAATATATCAAGAAGGGCACTCATTGTAGATTCAATCAATCATATTCTATCATCTTATCAATATATATTATTTACAATACATTTGTGTATTTTACAATTTTAAGTATGAACAGCCAGAGTGTTTGTTACTACAGTGCTACTGGCAAAATGCTTAGTGAATATTCAAACATTCATGTCCCCTGAACCGTGAGGAGTTAGGTGGTGTGCCATATATCGTTGGAAAGGTCTCGGAATAAGTTTTCCAACCATATATTCTATGCTCCCATTTACGCTAGGTAATTGGATTAAAAATGCCTTCAAAGATAGGGTATCCAAATGGGACCTGCTTGTACTTTGGTTGGGTCATCTTGACAAAATATTTCATATCTTCTCATTCGTATGGCATTAGAGGGAGTGGCATATACTATTGGAAAGGTCTCGGAATATGCTATTTGACTGTGTAATTTCCTCTTTCATTTGGACAGTTTTTGACATCAATCGCAGCCATTTTCAACATTACATTCATTGTGAACATGTCATTCTCACGTACTTATTTTCAAGTGAAATGTATAATAAACTTGACCACTATTTCATATAAGGGGAATAGTAGAAAACAGAACAAAGTGAAAAGTAATTTTATTTTCCCAAATGGAAGGGCATTTCTAAATATAACAAATGAGGGTAAAAAGAAGTCCCACCGTTTCATATAAAGGGAATAGTAGAAAACTGGACAAAGTAAAAAAGTGATTTTTTTTCCAGATGGAAAGGCATTTCTAAAGATAAAACAGGAGGATAAAATGAGGCCCTTACCTGCCTTGAATATTGTTCTGCATCCCTTTTCATACTTGATATTTCAACTCTCATTTTTTGAGTTTCAGCCTATCAAAACGAAAGCAAAGCATCTGTTCAGAATGGAATTTATCTTAATTTGATATGTAACCACGTTTAAGTTACAATTTTCAAATACATTTGTGGAAACTAGATTCAAACTTTACTGAAGTCCATGCTTATTTACATCCAGAAGAAACTCTAGCTGAAGTTCAACCAATGCCTATCCATCGAACAGTTATTGAATATGAAATATCAAAAAAAGAGCATGCCAAAACATTCATGTTTCCTAAACTTCCAGCTAGTCACAACTAGTTGTGATCTAAAGAAATATGGTGTCAACCACTTGCCTCCATTGCAGAAAGCTTGGCCTCTGCTTCCCTCTGTGCTTGCCGTGCCCTCTCTGCTTCTTCTTGCCATGCCAGCCACTTAATACATATACCATTACAGAAAACATTCCTTCAATTTTTATAACAACCGGAACTGCAGAAAGAGACTAAAATAGACGAGAAACAATATGACAACAATGATAGGTACAAGAATATCATCACCAAAATTCAAAAAATCATAAATAACCTCTAATTGCATTAATTAAAGCTTCATCGAGGCAGACTAATGCATTAAAAGTTAAATCAGCAAACACCAAATAAGTACTATGACAAAATTGACAAGATTATAACTGTCACAAAATGGAAGTGGATCTTAAATAACTTACACCGCAAAGCTTTTCATTTAATACTAATTACAACAAAACTAAGAGTCTGTAAATGTAATCCAAAAGCTCCAAATTTAAATCTTATATTCTTATACAGTGTATCCATGTCCTCCATGTTTATAAGTGCTTACCAAACACTTTTGATTTCAAAACCTCCAAGATAAAGATGAAAATATAAAAAGATATGAAAATTGGAGGTCCAAAGAGAAACAAAAGTCAACAACATTCAGGTATTTTACATAACATGATGTGGTGCTGCTGTTAGCTACTTCATGCAAAAGGATGTTCTTAGGGCCCAACCCACAGCTGGCATAAAAAGGAAGAAATCTCCAAGCTAGCTTTGACACAGAAGGATGTACTTGATTTTGTCAGTCTCATGATTATGAACTGCCATGCCAGATAATTACAGAGCATTTCACTCCTTTAAGGAGTACTCCCAAAATATTCAGAAGTAAAAAATGATTTGGTACCTGAGATGTTTGATTAGCTTCTTCTGTTGACCGCTTCTGTTCCCGGCGGGATCGAGCCTCCCATTCATGGAGCTCTTGATTCAAGGTTGCAGACTCTATCTACACAAGAACATGTCTCAGTCACAAACAGTTCCCCCTCCCAAAACATAACTACTAAAGGGATAGACACATTGATTCAGTTTTTGTATCTAAAGTCCTAAGATGTACATTGTATACTATCAAAGCATATTAGATTTTGTTTCAGGAATGTAGGGATGAAAACTACCTCGAGCATTGACACCTTCTGTTCCAAATCTGCTATTTTCTGAGTTCTTTCATCAACTGTTCTCTGAAAGGAAAATCATATTACTCCTGTCAGAAAGTTTCCCCTTTAAAAATAAATACATTGGAATATATCCATGTTATTCCATGCACATAGTTTAAATATTCCCGAATCAATGCTAGCCTGAAACAAGTGAATGCAAATAAATATGACGTTTAGATATTTACAAAACAAGAATAAAGTGATAACCCAGGGGTTAAAATGTGATTATATCCAATGTTAAATCAAACAACATATGATGCAATAATAGTTGTAAAAGCAAATTAATTGACATAAATTAGTAAGATAGATATCAAATAATCACGAGTGTCCAGATGTAACCAATAACACTAGAAAGGGCATCCATGTTAAAAATAGCTCCAAAAACAAGCATAAGACATCTCTAACCTCAAACTAAGCGAGTCAGTCTATAAGAAATAACAAATGTGCCCAAATATAAAAATAATCTCACTCTAAAGTTAAGTTAGATTACTTGACCAAAATGAATTCATAAATTAGTTATAGGTGAAGTTTCTGCCCTTCATACTCTAATAAAACCACTTTTAAAGAGCCTTGAAAAAAATATTAAACTGAACTTTACAAGATAACAAGGCCAAAGAGAAAATTGAGTAGGCCTGCATCACCCGCCCAGGACACAGGCTCTCCCATATGATTGCTAATATTCATCCTTTGAAGTTTGGTCACCATTGCTGTTGCACATACTTTCTCCATCCAAGCTGCACAGATCCGATAGACAATCACAGAATTTAAGATGTATGTGCACATGACGTTCATAACTCACTCGTATACATTAACACACAGCAATGCCAGGGAATGTACTCAACACAATATTCATATCAAATACATGTTGGTGGCAACGATAGAATTCAGTACTTAAGCTGCATCTTTATGCCCACAAGGCAACAAACCGTATGACTCTATGACGGGAACACAACAATTCAGCAACGTACACAATAACTAACACACTTAATTCACATATGTAACCTAACGTCATGTACATGCGTACTAATTATCCTCTAGCCATTAAATTACATTACTCCCATTATATGTAAATAACTATACCACTGTTGCAAATATCTCCAATTTTTCCCCATATTTCAATTTTTCCGATCTTTTCAGGTTGCCAACATTTCCAATATTTTCTGAGTTTTTCAGATCCAAATTTATGCTTGTTGATATGTCCCAATAATTTCTGATAATTTCCCTTGCATTTCCAGTAAGTTCATTTCCATCAGCGACATATTCCCCAAAATGATATTTGCAAGATCAAAAAACATTAATCATAGTAATCACTATTTGAGAACTATTTAATCCTATGCCTGCCCATAAACTTCCTGTAAAAATTTCTCATTTCCCACCCCGGTTTTCAGTTTCACCTTATTTCTCCAATATAATTAAATGTCATTTCCCATATCCATATCTTCAACAACTGAAAAATAAATATTGCTGAAAACACAAATTCTAGAAATTTTACAGAATGCTGGAAAATGCAGAAATAAAAAAATCAGCAAGTACAAACAGCCATTTAACACATTTAAACACAATGATTTTTGGTCAAGGTGACCCTTGAAAAATCCCCTACAACTCTTGGATAAAACCAGTTCGAGAGCTCTTTCTTATTTCTGAAAATGCTTTTTACAGTGAGAAATATTCAGCAAAAAATCAGCAAACAAACTTTTACAACTTATCACGTTTTCCGTGCCTCACAGCGAACTAGAAAACTTGCAACCAGCAAAACAGAATAGCAATACTGTTGTACGGCCTCCGCAAAACAGCTGTACGGCCTCCTTGAAAACTGTTGTACGGCCTCCTCCAAATTTGTTGTACGGCCTCCACAAAAACTGTTGTACGGCCTCATTGAAAACTATTGTACGGCCTCCTCAAAATCTGTTGTGCGGCCTCCTTGAAAACTGTTGTACGGCCTCATTGAAAACTATTGTACGGCCTCCTCAAAATCTGTTGTACGGCCTCCTTCAAAACTGTGCCCAAATACTGCCTTTTGTTTTGTGCTAACTCAACTGTACGGATTTGCTAAAGTGTTGCCTTGGAATGTGTGCCAAGCTGCTGCCTCCTTCTCCTCTCTATCCAAAAATCTCCCTTGCTCTCTTGCTCTCTTTCTCTCAATCTGCTCATAAAAAAATGAATGACCTTTTCCTCCTTTTCCTCCTTTAATCTAACCCTAAGTGACTTTTGGCTGATCCCTAAATCCAATGGTTGAAATAGATTGAGATCAAGGGCTGAGATTAAATGCTCATTTAAATCTCACTTTCTATTTTTTAATTCAACCCACTTTAATAAAAACCCACTTAGTCATTTATTTCCAAAGTCACTTTTCCTTTCTAATTTTACATTGACTTTATTAAAGTCACTTTAAAATGAGACTTTAGTAACTTTATCACTTAAAGTCACTTTTAAATTAGATTT
>APFE031526821.1:0-11028 GCA_000404065.3 Pinus taeda | reverse complement strand
AACAATTAATTATTTTAGATAATATAGAACTTGATATTATTTAATAATAAAATTTTTAATAACAATAAAATAATATATAACAACTAGTTTGTGACTAAATTATTAAATAATTAATGGCTATTTTTCAACTAATTAACAACTATTTCTCTAATGGCTAACTCTAGGCATGATACATCCTTGCTACATATTCATTCAGATCGATCAATTTATCATCTTGTCCTGAGGATGAATCACATTGGTTGGTTCGAAACGTAGACCAAATCCTAACAATGTGATTAATCCAAAAGACTGATATCTACATGAAAAATTTCGTCAGGATGACCCAAACAATTTTTCAAGTTAGTCCCATAAGTTAATGTAAAAACATTATAAATAAAGGGCATGAGATTTTATTTGAATGAAATCCAAGTAAGAAGAGATATGAGGTCTCAAGAGGAGTCGAGGAATCATTTTTGGGGTTATTCTGAGAGTCTAAAGGTGGAAGCAAAAATGTGATTTATGTGATGAACGAGTCATTGTAGCATTTTATATATAAATTTTCTTATGGAATGTTTGAATCCATGGAATAAGATATTAGACCATAGTTTGCTATAATTTTGAAAATATGCTATGAGGAAGTTAGGCCTCCTAAATGATCCTAAAATATTATTCAAACAAGCTAGCTTGGTATTTTCACTATAACTTCTCTTCTGGAATGTTCAAAAATGTGAAAATTGGAAGATATAGATAAAACATATTTATGTACATATAACTAAAATTTTAGACCTCGTTTTGGTATCATTTTGGAGTTATGTAGTAAGGAAGTTAGGCTTCCTGAATTCTCATAAAATCTACTTCAAATAAGTTAGGTTGATATTTTCACTATATCTTTCTTTCTATGATTTTTCAAAATTTGAAATCTAGAGCAGAAGGAGAAGAGATCTCAAGGTACTTGTTATGTGGAATTTTGCATCTATGGATAAACACAATTTCCCTATGTGGGTAGCTACACCTAGAAAAACAGGTTTAAAGCGCTTAACCTTTTTCTATAGAAGATAAATAAGACAGGGGACCTACTTGTTAGCTTTCAATTCCCTTTGTCTCCTTCGTTTGGCTCCTGTCTCTCCTTCTCGAACTTAATCCGCTCGACAAGTACCTGCAATCATAAACAGAGGAAAAAAACCAATCAATGCAAGAGATATATCTACTATAAGTAAATGGAATCGAAAGAATTTACACATATAATCATCATATATAAAGACAATAATATGGGAAAAGGTGTAAACATATTTATTAAGTAGAAGGAAGAATTACAACCATGAAGTCCGATCCATTCTCACTCTTCTAGCTTGGGTTCCAACCAACATCACCTCAAAAGCACAACACTTCGATAGCATAACAATACTTGCTTACAATCTCAAACCTCACACCAACAATATGTCCTTACAAATTTTCAAAGTCCAACCCCTAATCACTTAGATGAGTGCTCAATTTATAGGAAAATGATGCTGGTTTGGTCATAAATGAGGGTATTGAATGGCCTTCTAAACTCAGAGTTAGTTTCCATGGAGGAAGGGATGAGAGGATAGGAGGTTACTTAACTCATTCCCTATCCAATTTCAAGCTCATAGGAGATGATAAGTGTGGGAATATTCTAGATGGCTCCAAAAGATAAGAATATTCCCAAAACCCTATGATGATTTCACTCAATCTCACCCAGCGCAGGTCAAAGTGTGCCTAAGTGCTCTAGAAAGCACCTTGACATGTGTCTACTTGCACTAAAGCGCACCTACCCCTGACCAAGGCTACGCTGGTCCCTCAAGGAGGCAATATTAGAGGGCATCAGGCCAAGAAACTCTTAGGGAAGGAGGCATTCAAAGTGTTGACTTGTCTAGGGCATGTAGCAATTGAATTAAGGTTTGATGAACCCCAAAAGTATTCATCTGAATGATGAGAGTGATGTGCCCAAATGGATTTGTAGCAATTGCCCCCTAAATCATGAAGTCAAAAAATGTTAATGTCGAGTGATATGCTTTACAATGTCATGAGGAGGTTTCGAAGTGGATGGTGACCTACATCGATTACAATACATAATATCATGATATTTTGATTTTTTCTCATGAATTACTGAGGGAAGGCATACCCATGCTCAACATATAAACTTTCATTACAGGTACATAGATAGTCGTCTACAGATATAGACCCATGATCTGATGACCATCAATGTAAAGACATTGTATGGATGATTTGGTACATTTCCTGAAATCGCAACTCAGATGGGTGAAACTAGATCCAAGGTCTTCTATCTCGTTCAATAATTTATTGAAGTACAAGTCTAACCATGTGAATATGTGATCTGAAGTCAAACATGGGAAGACACCATATGATTACCATCCAATGATGTGAGTCATTAACAGACATGAGATAAATCACCGATAATGATAATGATCCTCAATGTACTGCAATACATTCTGCATGGTGTGAACGAATGTGATTTCAAACACCATACAAAGTCTTTCGGTCGAAGGCCAGTGATGTCAACCTATCTCCAGAAGCAAGAAACCTGCCATTGTTGTATTCAAGCCTCAAGGTACTTGAAGGGTGTTTCTAAGTCAACTTCTTGGATAATGTTTTGATGTCAACAAAAAAATCATCACGAGAGGGTCTTGATGTATCCCATATCAATGACACCAAATGACTGTAATGATTTTGGAGATAGAATGTGACTAACAATACAAGGTTTAGGAATAGTGGTAATGAAAATGAAGGTTTATGAGTATTGCAAAGGATGAATTTTAGTTGAGTGACTTCTCTTGAAGATGTCGGTGACACTGGATGGATTGGCATCATTCACCTAAAACCAAAAGAATAGATGGTATGATAGACCAAGTTATGATGGCCATCAAGCAAATAACCCAACCTAAATAGTCATAGTGATGAAGTGAAAGTGTCGTGTTCAAGAGCAACTTGCTGCCATAAAGTGGTTTACCCATTTTCCCTTTTTTCCTAGTCATTGCCGACCAATACCTATTTACTTTATCAAGCATGAGGAGGATAACATATGCTTGTTGTATAATTCCACCCTTCGGGTGAATCCATTGCTATGTGATGTTTTAACGAGTCTAGTGAAGGTGAAACTCGGTCTTGTCATTGTGGACAATTTTGTCGCTATTTGATGTTTTAACGAGTTTAAAAATAATGATAACTCAGTCCTTTTCATGTTTAGAGAGTTTGAAAAGGGACAAAAAGAAAACTCCACAAGTTCTTTTTTTGTATATTTGTCTCTCAAGTCCGAAAAAGCGTAAAAAAATACCAGAGAGAACATATTGACCATGTTTGATTAATGTTTTCCTTTTTCATAAATAATCTATCTCAGTTCGGAAAAAGGTTAAACTTATATTGATTAGATGTCGTTTCCAATCCATTTACGAGCTGAAAAGGAGAAGCCCTCAACGATCTTTTCATGTTTCGAGAGATTGAAAAGAGTTTAAAGAGGACTCCACTTAGAGGAACGAGTGGTATCAAGGGTAGCAACTAGTTCTGGTGATGTTGGAATTTCTCAAAACATGTTGATTTATGTGAAGAGGCTGGCTAATAAGACCACTCGTTGCATCTGTTCCTCAAAAAGGGTAAAACAACCAAGTGAAAGCGTATGATCGGGCAAGCAGATAGTGACGATGGGAGGAGAAAAACAAAGGATGATCTAATGGAAGAGGCTGATAGAATGGCTATCACAAGGGTTAAAATGGAGATGGGTTCATTTTTACATAAGGTTGAACCATAGGGAACTATGATTGGATTCAGTTTCATGTTTACACAAGCTTGAAATGAAAAAATGTGCTTGGATTCAGTTTCATTTTTACACAAGCTTGAACCAAAAAAACTATGCTTGAGAGTGGTTTACATGCCCCCAGCATGATGACTCAATTCTAGGTGCATGCCCCCCAGATTCATTACATTCACCTATGTCGACTACTCATGGCTATCAGGTGGATGGAATGAAGGTTCGTTTACGAGATCAAGTGAACGACTCAATTGGGATTTTACGAGATCTAATTAGACTCAAATTGGAACTTTTCTCTAGGGAACCTTATTTCATTTTTTAATGAGCTTCACACAAGACAAGGAACTATGCTCAGATTCCTTATTTCATTTTTTAACAAGCTTGACACAAGACAAGGAACTATGCTCATATTCCTTGTTTCTTTTTTTAATGAACTTGACACAAGACAAGGAACTATGCTTAAATTCCTTGTTTCATTTTTTAACGATCTTGACACAAAACAAGGAATTATGCTCATATTCCTTGTTTCATTTTTTAATGAGGTTGACACAAGAGACAGAACTATCCTCATATTCCTTGTTTCATTTTTTAATGAGCTTGACACAAGACAGGGAACTATGCTCATGTTCCTTGTTTCATCTTTTATCAAGGTTGACATGAGACCAAGAACTATCCTCATATTCCTTGTTTCATTTTTTTAATGAGGTTGACACAAGACAAGAAATTCTCCTCATATTACGTGTTTCATTCTTTAACGAGGTTGACACAAGACTAGTAACTATCCTCATGACCCTTGTTTCATTTTTTAACGATCTTGACACAAGACAAAGAACTATGCTCATGTTCCTTGTTCATGACCCATAGGAGGTCATGACTTCCAAGAGGTTTTCATTATATGGGAGAACAATGCTTTGGAAGGGATCTATAGCAAGGAATCCATTAGAGATATCTGGTTCAAATGCCCCCAGTACATAATGTAGAACATCACAGAATTGATCATGAAATGATGTAGGCATGGAATGGGTTGCCACATAATTTACCCATGGCAAGGAAGATAGCATTGGGATAAAGGGACCATTTAGGTAATATGGTTGACTGGAAGCCATATTTGGACCAGGAAATGAAAGCTGGTCAACGGTGACAATTCTGCTTTCATGCGGGAAACACAACACTCGAAAAAGTGTCGAAACAATAGCTCCCATATCATAAACATAGTCACGCTGAAGAAGTAAATTGTAATATAAAGGGCTTGGGACTACCATCACATTGATATAAACAATTTTTCCTCCCAAAGTAATAGGAAACTGAGGAAGGATCCCTAATGATTGATTGGTTCCTCTGTTAAAAGCCAATATATTCTGGATAACAAGCACAAGTGGCGGTGAACCGAGTGCTTGCCAAGAAGTGGAGGAAAGGATACTCACTGATGCACCTTCATCTATAATAGTGCCAGGTACAGTCATATTACAAACCTATACTATGATCTAGAAAGGCACATAAGAAGGAAGACGACATCTTACCAATCGATTCCAGTCAAAGGAAGTGACTAGACTACTTGGAGGGGGTACTGTAAGAATAGGATAATTACCCCCTTGAGTTACGAGAACAAGATGATTTTCCTCCTATCCTGATGGAATAGGAGGGTTGCCTTCAAGATCATTGGAATCTGAAGAATTGAAAAGAACCTGAGTGGTATCATACTCACTCTCTACAGGAAAGGTATGATTAACTAAAGATGAAATCGGGTCAATTGTTTCCTCGATCTGTGATTGGTCAGGTATATACTCATGGGATTCACATTCAAAGAGAGTGGGTTTGACCGATGGTTGATTTGGGTCAGTCACTTTATCAACTAGTGAAGGATTAAGGGAGAGTCTCTTGTAACCAGATGGAAGTCATTGCGGTGAAGCAAGATGATTACCCAACACTTTTTTGGCTTCTTCCAGATAGGGCCAAAGGTGAATAGGGTGATTCCCTTCACACAACCTATAGGGAAACTTAACTTTACCCTTCTTTCCATGAACTTTACTACGACTATTTGATGGTGTATCACCAACATGATCTCCAGAAGTTGATGACAAAGGACGATGTGAACGAGAAGACCATTCTTCTAAGATCTGAGGAATATCAGGACAATTTCAAAGAATATGGTCTCCCATACAAAATTTGCATGGATATCAAACTTTGTGAGGCTTCTCGGACAATTTCTCATCAAAAGTTGCATTCAAAGCAATGTTTTCTTGGTTGCCTCCCTGCTGAATTTTCTTCTTCTTCTTCTTCTTCCCTTTCTTCTTCTTGTTAGCCATCTAGTTACTAGTATCAACACTTTCACCAGGCAAAGAGAAATAAGGGGAGGAAGAAAAAATCGAGGAAGAATGCAAACGGTCAACTTTAGGATCAACTGGAGGTTGATTTTTTCTAGTTGGAGTACTTGATTAAAGAGAAATCATGACATTTTGAACCAAGGAGGTTGGAAACAACCATACTGGAAAGCCAATGGTAAATCCCATAAGGGACAATGTAGCCATATAAGGAGCACCAATATTTTTGAAAGGAGGAAAAGGACTAGGATTCCTATCGAAAGGAATTTCTTGATCGATGGACTCCAGAGTTGTTTCCTTATGTCCCAACCTAAGATCAAGTAAGGAGTGAGCATGGAGGATGTTAATTGCGGTCAATTAATTTTATTTTAATCAAAATAACATAACAAAACAAAAGAGGGATAATTTAGGAAAAATGATTACCTAGCAACTGTGAACTGCAGAATACCTCCTGACGAATCGAGAAGTATGGGTAGGAAATCTCCCTGAATGTTGTGTTCGGTGTATCACAGTGTACAAGGCAGCTGACTCATTTACCTAAGGATGGATAGAAACCTAATGTAGTCCTCCCATATATACCTGAAAGTACATGGAGGTCCAATCTGTGTTAGCGTTGTCTAATGTGAAACTGCACAGTGAGAGCATTCCTTTATAGTTTACGTATTGTAACACCGCCTTATATACATGAAGGTACATAGATAATCTATGATATAGTTACATACATGGAATGAGGTATCACAATAGGAATGTATCACAGACAATTTAGTGACAGCTACTATGTTTAATGACATCGGAACACATCTCTAGCCTCGACCTCTAAATGTTATGCATTAAGTTACAAAGCTCCATTAGGTTAATTGAGATAACTTTTAAGTTGATCTTCTTAAGAATTTTCCTTTCAAGGTTCATCACGTGATGTATGTTTGCAATTCCTAGAATGAAACTAACATGAGAAACATTCTTTCATTCAATTAACAATGAAAACCGTAGCTAGTAAGGGATAGAGAAATCAGATCTTTGACAAAGAGCGAAGAGCGCACCTAATGAAATTTCCATAGCTATTACTTTCAAGCAATCACAAACTACAGTATGCACAATGCAATCTTTTCTTTCCAATTCCCTTAATGTTGAAATGAATAAAAGGAAGCTAATGCAAATACAATCAATCAATCGTTTTGCAAGAACATTGACTTGATTAGAGTTCCTTTTCGAAAGAAATGAAGACTTTTACAACACTTTCTTTTGAACAAAGATTAATTGACTATAAACTAACTCTAACAATGAATGGATAGTGATAAAGGAATAATTTAATAAACACTAAACAATCAAGGCCAAAGTAGGGCTAGGAGAGGAAACACAAATTGATTTCAGAAGTACAACAATCATTGATCTTTCAGCAAGCAAAAACAAAAGGAAATTTGGGAAAAATCAAGGCAAAGGAGAGATTTTTTACCTAAGGAGAATCAACGTAGCCTTGAATGGGAGACATTGCGCTTCAGAGCACTGTCTTCGAGCCAAGCGTGCTCTGTAACACTCCGTGTCCTGACCAAGCCTGCGTTGGTGCTAGAGAGGCCATTCTAGGGGCTTTCAAGCACAAACCTTTACCAAAACACACTTCAAAAAGGCTGAAACAAGATCAATGGAAGAAAGTAAAGTCTACTAGGGTGTACTAGGATGAAGGTAAACTACCCATAATGATTATTTTTTCCCAGTATGGTTGCCAATTTGTTATGTGGAATTTTGCATCTACAGATAAACACAATTTTCCTAATGAATAGCTACAACTAGAACAACATATTTAAAGCACTTAACCTTTACTATAGAAGATAAATAAGACAAGGGAAATACTTGTTATCTTTCACTTCCCTTTGTCTCCTTTGTTTGGCTCCCATCTTTCCTTCTCGAACTTAATCCACTCAACAAGTACCTGCAATCATAAACAGAGAACAAAAACCAATCAAAGAAACAGATCTATCTACTATAAGGAAATGGAATCGAAATAATTTACACATATAATCATCATACACAAAGAAAATAACGTGCAAAAATGTTTATACAACTTTATTAAGAAGAAGGAAGAATTACAACCATGAAGTCTGATCCATTGTCACTCTTCCATCTTGGGTTCCAACCAACATCACCTCAAAAGCACAACACTTTGGCAGCATAACAATACTTGCTTACAATATCAAACCTCACACCAATAGTATCTCCTTACAAATTCTCAAAGTCCAGCCCCTAATCACTTCAATGAGTGCTCAATTTATAGGAAAATGATGGTAGTTTGGTCATAAATGAGGGTACTGAATGGCCTTCCAAACTTAGAGTTAGTTTCCATGCAGGAAGGGATGAGAGTATAGGAGCTTACTTAACTCATTCCCTGTCCAAATTTGATCTCATAGGAGATGATAAGTATGGGAATCTTCTGGATGGCTTCAGAAGATAAGAATATTCCTAGAACCCTATGATGATTTCACTCAATCTCACCCAACACAGGTCAAAGTGGGCCTAACTGCTCTAGAAAGCACCCTGACATGGGCCTACCTACCTTGAAGTGCACTTACCATTGACCAAGGTTGCATTGGTCCCTCAAGGAGACATTTCTGGAGCACTTCAGGCCATGAAACTCTCAGGGAAGGAGGCATTGAAAGTGTTGACTTGTCTAGGGCATGTAGCAGCTGAATTAGGGTTTGATGAGACCCAAAATTACTGGTTAAAATGATGGGAGTGATGTGCCCAAATGGATCTGTAACAATACTTGTGGTACAAATTTAGACCACGTTTCTCCATAATTTTGGACATATGATATGAGGAAATCACTGTTCATGAATGCTCTTGAAACAAGCCTTAAATATACCAGTTTGGAATTTTTTCTATAACTTTGTTTCAAATATGTTTCCTACTATGAAATTTGGATAAGGTAGGGAAGATAGATCTAGCTACCAGTGGTATAAATTTAGAATCGTATTTCAAAATTTGATACATGGCATCTTGTGCAAGTTATTTCTTAGGAAGACACACAAATAAACAAGTTTTGGGAGAAGTAGACTTGAAGGAAGAAGTAGTATGTAGACCTTATGAAGGAAGAAACAAGTAATCATACCCGGTGAATGAAAAAGTATAAAGAATACTTGATGAAAGTTGAAGCAACTAACAGAAATTGTGAAGAATCAAGTAGATGTATTGAAGTAAGTTGGCACTTAAGAATATTTCTAATAGTTGGGATTGATGTCTCATATAGGTTAGTTCCTAAAAAGAAACATATGCGATTGGTGTCTCTTATAGGTTAGTTCCTAGAAAAAAATAGAGAGGATTGATTTATCCTATAGGTTGGTTCCTATAAAGCAAAATATGGGATTGGTGTCTCCTGTAGGTTGGTGCCTACACATTTATGTAATACTAGGTTGGTTCCTATAAGATATTTCATATAAATAGGTTTTTTGGTTTTCTCCCATAAGAGTTTCTAGGTATAGCTTCTTTTACTAGTTAAATTTATGATAATGATGTTTTATTATGTTATATTGGATTTAAAGAAGTAAAAAACATCATTATACTAATTCATGTCCCCTCTCAGTATAATTGTGAATCCAACAATTTGTATTAGAGAAACTTTCTTCACAAATACTCTAACCACTAAGAGGTAAATATTAAAGGGAAAACGAATAGAAATAATATTTACTCTCAAACAAAGCCTCACTCTTTGATGGAACAAATTATGATTTCTAGAAGATAAGGACGAGAGCTTATGAAATGCCTTTTTTTGTTTATGTATGGCTTTCTATGGTAGATGACTATAAAGTTCCAAAAAGTCTGCTAGTAGATGTAGACGAGACAAAGGATTTTGTAAATAATTACAAAGCAACAAATAGCATTCTAGGTGATATTCATGATTCACAAAATTTCAAGGTAATGCAATGTAAATTTGGAACAAGCTTCAGAGAAGTTATAAAGGATATGAAAAGGTAAATAAAGCTTAACTTCAAATTGAAAGAATGTAATTTGAAAGAGATTATTGAAGAATATTACATTGTTTGGTTTTTCGCTTGAGTAGATGAAGTTGTCAACAGTGTTAGAGGATTCAATTAAAATATTGAATGACTAGTAATTGTTAAAAAGTGGTAAGATTTCTTACATCAAGGTTTAATCCAAAGGTTTCAACTATTCAAGGAATGAAAGGATTCAAAAATATGAATATGGATTAAATACATGGAATCCTCACTACATATGCTATGAGAATAGGAAAGGAAATGTTAGGATTAAAGGAAAAATGTTCAAAGCATTAAATAAAACAAAAAGACACAAGGATCATAATCATCATAACTCTAATTTGATGAAGAAGAAGCTCAGTTTATGAGAAAGATAAAATAGAATATGTAAATATAATGGTAAGATACCATTCAAATTTTTTATTGTAAGTGTTACACTAAAATTTCAAGCCTTATACCTCTGCTCTCCATAAACAGTCATAGCTCCATAAACAGTCATACTATCCTCCTTTTCAAGCCTTATACCTCTGCTCTCCATGTCAAACTTCAAGAAAGAGAGAAAGTCATTTAAAATAATGTTTATCTCTGGGTACGCAGGTTCTCTCTACCTTTCTTGCGTGTACACATCCCAAGCTCATTGTACCTACGTACTTGTACGCTCTGTAAGTCAAGGGATGGGTGCATACTCCTGTAAAGGTCAAAAGGCGCGAGTTTCATCTTAAAAAAGTTACTTATGGTCACTTCTAGAGCATTCTAGAGGATTGTTTGACGTGTCTTGAGCGCCTCCAGATGGTTCATGCATCCCTATGATAGAGGAACTTATCCCATTAAGAGAGGAGCTACCCCATCCAAAAGAGGGAGTATCCCATTGATGTTGGACCTGAATAACTTCCTCTAGAACACTATAAATACAGGCATTGGGGCAAAGGAGGGGAGGTTGAAAGCTGAACATTCCAAA
>APFE031526816.1:0-18075 GCA_000404065.3 Pinus taeda | reverse complement strand
ATTATATTATGACCCCTTAGACTCCTATATATAGAAAGGAGGTATTTTCATTTGTATCATCCAGGATTTGTTCATTTATGTAATGTAAAGGAGATTGCCCCCTCGATGAGGCTAAATTCTAAGGTGTTGATCTATCATTTCTATTTTTTTTGAGCTGGTTTCATAACATTTAGGATTTAGTTTATAGTTTTTAGGCTTTATTCTTTAGGGTTTAGGGTTTAGGGTTTATAAAATTTTATTAAGTACTTTTAATAAACGCTTAAAAAAGGTTACAAAACACTTTTTAAAATTTTATTAAGTGATTATGGTTTAGAGTTTAGGGTTTGGGGATTAGGGTTTACGGTTTAGGGTTTAGGTGTTATAACACCTTAGTAATTTTTTTAATAAACACTTAAATAAAATTTACAGAATATTTTTAATAGATCATATATTGCCTAGGTTTTAGGGTTTAGGGTTTGAGGTTTGGGGACTAGGCTTTAGCGTTTAGGGTTTAGGGTTTAGGGTTTATAACAATTTAGTAATTCATTTTAATAAACACTTAAATAGAAGTAACAAAACTCTCTTTCAAATGTTATTAAATTCTTTGGGTTTAGGGTTTAGGGTTATAACACTTTATTAAATGCTTTTTAATAAACATTAAAAAATGTTACAAAATGTATTTTAAAAAGTTAAAAAAAATTTAGTGTTTAGGTATAGGGTTTATTGTTTGGGTTTGGGATTTATAGCACTTTGATAAATTATTTTAATAAGAACATAAAAAAAGTTACAAAACACTTGTTAAAATGTTATAAAATTCTTAGGCTTTATGGTTTAGGATTTAAATTTTCATTGTTTAGGGTTTAGGGTTTATAACACTTTAGTAAATGATTTTAAGAAAAACTTTAAAAAAGTAAGAAAACGTTTGTTAAAATGTTATAAAATACTTAGGGTTTAGAGTTTAGGCTTTATGGATTAGGGTTTTGGGTTTAAAATTTTATAAAATGCTTACAGTTTAGGATTTAGGGTTTATAACATTTTAGTAAATGCTTTTAATAAACACTTCAAAAAAGTTACAAAAAACTTGTTAAAATATCACTGAATGTTTAGGGTTTAGGTTTGGGGTTTGGGGTTTAGGATTTAGGTTTTACGTTTTGAGGTTTAGGGTTTATGTTTTTGTGTTTAGGGTTTAGGGTGTTGTTTTTATGGTTTAGGGTTTATAAAACTTTAGTAAATTCTTTTAATAAACACTTAAATTAAAGTTACAAAATTCTTCGTAAAGTATCATAATATTTTTAGGATTTATGGTTTAGGGTTTAGGACCTCCGGTTTAGGGTTTAGAGTTTAGGTTTTGGGGATTAGGTTTTAGGGTGTATGATTTAAGGTTTATAATAATTTAGTAAATTCCTTTAATAACCACTTAAATAAAAGTTACAAAACAAGTTTAAAAATGTTATAAAATGCTTTGGGTTTAGGGTTTAGTTTATAGTGTTTAGGGTTTAGGGTTTATAACACCTTAGTAAATTATTTTAATGAACACTTAAATAAAAGTTACAAAATTATTTTTAATAGATCAGAAAATTTTTACGTTTTAGGGTTTAGGGTTTTGGGTTTAGGGTTTAGTGTTTAAGGTTTAAGGTTTAGGGTTTATAACACTTTAGTAAATTATTTTAATAAAAAATTAAACAAAAATTACGGAACTCTATCAAAATGTTATAAAATCCTTAGGTTTGAGGGTTTGGGGTGATAACACATTATTAAATGATTTTAATAAACAATTTAAAAAGTTACAAAATGTTATTTTAAAATGTTATAAAATTCTTAGTGTTTAGGGATAGGGTTTAGGGTTTAGGGTTTGGTATTTATAACACTTTGATAAATTCTTTTAATAAGAACATAAAGAAATGTTACAAAACACTTGTTCAAATGTTATAAAATGCTTAGGATTTAGTGTTTAGGATTTAGAATTCTATAAAATTCTCATGGTTTAAGGTTTATAACACTTTAGTAAATGATTTTAATAAACACTTAAAAAAAAGTAATAAAATTTTGCTAATGTTATAAAATAATTAGGATTTCAAGTTTAGTCTTTAGGGTTTATGGTTTTGGGTTTAAAATGTTATTTAAAATGCTTGTGGTTTAAAATTTAGTTAAATGCTTTTTAATTAAACAGTTGAAAAAAGTTACAAAAAGGTTTTTAAAATGTCACTGAATGCTTAGGGTTTAAAATGTTATAAAATGCTTAAGCTTTAGGGTTTAGGGTTCAAAAGACCTTAGTAAATTATTTTGATAAAAACTTACGTAAATGTTACAAAAGTATTTTTAGAATGCTATAAAATTCTTAGGGTTTAGGGTTTGTAAGGATTTAGTAAATTCTTATAATAAACACTTAAATAAAACTTAAAAAACACTTTTTAAAATGTTATAAATTGCTTACGGTTTACAGTTAAGAGTCTAGGGTTTATAATACTTTAGTAAATCCTCTTAATAAACACTTGAATAGAAGTTATATTTTTTTAAGATGTTATAAAATTTAAGTATGGGGGATTACGCAGTGCATTATATTAGATATCATTTTTGGGATTTAACTGCTTTAAGTAAGTCATTCACGTATGACCATTTCCATGAGAGGTAGTCGTAACTAACTAATTTCTCATGATTTTTAGAATAGTTCAATTAGCACTCATTGCATCGGGTGATGCTCACAGGGGTGAAGAAGTGGGATTGAAACTAGTGAAATGTGGAGAACGAATCACATAGCATCAATCATCACTTCCGGGGCTTGCACCCGGTAACCAGGACTTCCCAGGAGGTCACCCATCCCAGAGCTCCTCTGGATCAAGCGCGCTTAACTGTGGAGTTTTTCCACAATCAAGCCCACTTAGCTTGCTACCCCATTTGCAAAACCTTAGCAACTATTGTGCCTCATGAACCATTCAAGTAGAGATCCCTTCACACTTTTTGAATTTAAGTATGGGAGATTACGCAGTGCATTATATTAGATATCATTTTTGGGATTCAACTGCGTTAAGTAAGTCATTCACGTATGACCATTTCCATGAGAGGTAGTCATAACTGACTAATTTCTCATGATTTTTTGAATAGTTCACTTAGCACTCATTGCATCGGGTGATGCTCACAGGGGTGAAGAAGTGGGATTGAAACTAGTGAAATGTGGAGAACGAATCACATAGCATCAGTCATCACTTCCGGGGCTTGCACTCGGTAACCAGGACTTCCCAGGAGGTCACCCATCCCAGAGCTCCTCTGGCTCAAGCGCGCTTAACTGTGGAGTTTTTCCACAATCAAGCCCACTTAGCTTGCTACCCCATTTGCAAAACCTTAGCAAGTATTGTGCCTCATGAACCATTCAAGTAGAGATCCCTTGACTCTTTTTGAATTTAAGTATGGGGGATTACGCAGTGCATTATATTAGATATCATTTTTGGGATTCAACTGCGTTAAGTAATTTATTCACGTATGACCATTTCCATGAGAGGTAGTCGTAGCTGACTAATTTCTCATGATTTTTTGAATAGTTCACCCGATGCAATGAGTGCTAAGTGAACTATTCAAAAAATCATAAGAAATTATTCAGTTACGACTACCTCTCATGGAAATGGTCATACGTGAATGACTTACTTAACGCAGTTAAATCCAAAAAATGATATCTGTTATAAAATTCTTAGGGTTTATGGTTTGGGGTTCGGTGTTTAGAGTTTAGGGTTTAGAGTTTATAATAATTTAGTAAATTATTTTAATAAACACATAAATAGAAGTTACAATATGATTTTTAAAATGTTATAAAATTATTAGGGTTTAACTTTTTAGGGTTTCAGGTTTAGAGTTTAGGGTTTACGGTTTAAGGTTTATGTTTTAGGGTTTATGATTTACGGAATAGGATTTCGGTTTAGATGGTAGGGTTTAGGAGTTATAAGACTTTATCAAATGGTTTTAAAAAACACTTAAATAAAAGTTTCAAAATACATTTTTAAACATTATATAATGATTAGGGTTTAGGGTTTAGCGTTTGGGATTTAGGGTTTAGGGTTTGGAGTTTTGCATTTAAGTTTAGGGTTTAGTGTCTAAGGTCTACAAAATTTTGGTAAATGCTTTTAATAAACACTTAAATAAAAGTTACAAAACAATTTTTATAATTCTATAAAATGGTTAGGGTTTACGATTTACGGTTTAGGGTGTAGGGTTTGGGGTTTGGGATATAGGGTTGAGGGTTTAGATTTTATGATTTTTTGTTTAGGGTTTAGGGTTTTCTATTTATGGTTGACTGTTTATAACACTTTATTAAATTCCTTTAGTAAACAGTGATATAAAAGTTATATAATTCTTCTTAAATTGTTATAAAATTCATAGGGTTTATGGTTTAGGGTTTAGCACTTGGGTTTTAGGGTTCAAATTTTGGGGTTTAGGTTTTAGGGTATATGGTGTAAGGTTTTTAACAATTTAGTAAATTATTTTAATAAAAACTTAAATAAAAGTTACAAAATGCTTTTAAAAATGCTATAAAATGCCTACGGTTTAGGGCTTAGTTTATAGGGTTTAGGGTTTAGGTTTTTCGGTTTAGAGTTTATGGTTTAGGGTTCATGAAACTTGATTAAGTGCTTTTGGTACACACATAAAAAATGTTACAAGCCACTTTTTAAAGGGTTACTAATTTATTAGGGCTTAGGGTTTAGGGTTTGGGGTTTAGGGTTTACAGTTTAGGTTTTATAACACCTTAGTAGATTCTTTTAATAAAAGATTAAATAAATGTTGCAAAATTAATTTTTATAGGCCCTAAAATGCCTTGGTTTTAGGGTTTAGGGTTTGGGGTTTGGGGTTTAGGGTTTAGGGTTTAGTGTCTACGGTTTAGGGTTTAGGGTTATAACCCTTTATTAAATTATTTTGATAAACACTTAAAAATGTTAGAAAAATGTATTTTAAATTGTTGTTAAATTCTTAGTGTTTAGGTATAGGGTTTATGGTTTATGGTTTGGAATTTATAACACTTTGGTAAATTCTTTTACTAAGAACATAAAAAAAGTTTAGAAAAGACTTGTTAAAATGTTATAAAATGCTTAGGCTTTAGCATTTAGGATTTAAATTTATATAAAATGCTCATGGTTTGGAGTTTAGGGTTTATAACTCTTTAGTAAATTCTTTTAATAAACACTTAAAAAAAGTAAGAAAATGTTTGTTAAAATTTTATAGAATAGTTAGGGTATAGAGTTTATGGTTTTGGGTTTAAAATGTTATAAAATGGTTACAATTTAGGATTTAGGGTTAATAACATTTTAGTAAATTCTTTTAATAAACACTTCAAAGAAAGTTACAAAACGCTTGTTAAAATGTCATTGAATGCTTAAGGTTTACGTTTAGGGTTCACAAGAATTTAGTAAATTGTTTTTATAAACACTTTGAAAAGTTACAAAACATTTTTTAAAATTTTATAAAATGCTTAGTGTTTAGGGTTTAGGGTTTAAGTTTTAGTGTTTAGGTCTTGTAACACTTCATAAATTCTTTTGATAAACACTTAGAAAAAATTTACAAAACACTTGCTAAAAAGTTGTAAAATGATTAGGGTTTAGGTTTGAGGGACACTTTACTAAATTATTTTAATAAACACTTTAAAAAAAAAGTTACAAAACTCTTGTTAAAATTTTATAAAATTCTTAGGGTGTAGGTTTTAGGATTTAGGGTTTATAAAACTTTTGTAAATGTTGTTAGTAAACACTGAAAAAGAAGCTACAAAACACTTATTAAAATGTTATAAAATGTTTGGGGTTTAGGGTCTTAAAATGTTACAAAATGCTTGCTAAATTGTAATAAAATGCTTACGGTTTAGAGTTTATAACAATGTAGTAAGTTCTTTAAATAAATGCTTAAAAAAGTTATAAATGATTGTTAAAATGTTATAAAATACATAGTGTTTAGGGTTTGGGGATTAAAATGTTATAAAGTGCTTTTATTTTAGGGTTTAGGATTTTTCAGGGTTTAGGATTTTAGATTTGGGGTTTAAGGATAAGGGTTTAGGGATTAATGTTTTAGAGTTTATAGCACTTTAGTAATTGGATTTAGTAAAAACTTAAACAAAAGTTACAAAATAGTTTTTCAAATGTAATAAAATCCTTAGCTTTTAGGGTTTTAATTTAGGTCTTAGGGTTTACTGTTTAGGTTTTGGAGTTTAGGGTTTAGATTTTATAAGAACTTAGTAAATGATTTTAGGGTTTATATTTTAGGTTTTAAACATTATGATATAGGGTTTTGGGTTAGGGGTTTAGGGTTTAGGTTTCATAAAATTTTCATAAATTGTTTGAATAAACACTTGAATAAAAGTTACATAACACTTTCTAAAATGCTATAAAATTCTCAGTGTTTAGGGTTTACCCTTTCATGTTTACAGTTTCGGATTTAGGGTTTTAGGTTCAGGGGTTGGGTTTTAGGGTTTATAGTTTAGCATTTATGGTTTAAGATTTATAACATTAAAGTTACAAAACACTTTTTAAAATATTAAAATCAAAATTAGCGTTTAGGGTTTAGGCTTGAGGGTTTATTGTTTAGGGTTTTTGGTCTAGGGTTTAGGGTTTCTTAAATGAATTACTTATCATTTAATAGTAGGATATTATGTATGTGAAGAGATATGTTCTAGATTCATGAGACTATATCTTTGATTTCCAACACTGGAGAAGAGAGTGAAAATTTAATATTTGAATTCAATACATGAATCTTAAATTATCTTTCATATCTCGACCTCCATCTCCACCATCTAATTGTGCACCTCCACCACCTCCTCCTCCTCCTCTCCTCCACCTCCACCTCCCCCATGGCCTTCTCCACCTCCTCCTCGTCTTCTACCACCTCCTCCAACTCCACCTCCACCACCACCTCCTCAACCACCACATCCTCATCCTCCTCTTCCTCCACCACCACCACTTCCTCCTCCTCCTCCACCACCTCCTCTTCCCCCACCTCCACATCCTCCTGCTCCACCACCTCCACCTCTACCACCTCGACCACCTGTGCCTCTACCATCTCCATCACATATGCCTCTACCTCGTCCTCTTCTTCCACCTACTTCTCCACCTCCGCTGACTCCACCTCCTACACCACCTCTACATCTACCTCGTCCTACTACTCATCCTCCTCCACCTCCTCATTCACCACCACCACCTCCACCACCTCCTCCTCCTCCTCCTCCTCCACTTTCGCTCTGTCTCTCCCTCCTCCTTTTCCTCCTCCTCTGCCTCCTTATTCACCGCCACCTACAACTCCACCTCCACCTCATACACCCCCTCCTCCTCCTCCTCGTCCTTCTCCTCCTCCACCTCCTCCTCCTCCACCACCTCCTCATCCTCCTCCTCATCTTCCTCCTCCTACTCCTCATCCACCTAAACCTCCATGTAAACATTCACCTCCTCCTCCACTTCAACCTCCACCTCCACTCTTCCTACACCACCACTTCCACCACTGCCTCCTCCTCCTCCACATACACCTATACCCTAACTAGCTCCTACTCCACATCCACCTATACCTCCACCAACTCCTACTCCGCCACCACCTCCACCTCCACCACCTCCACCTCCACCTCCACATCCACCTCCTCCACCTCCTCCTCCTTCTCCTCCTCCACCACCTCCTCGTCCTACTCCACTTCCTACTCCTCCTCCTCCTCCTCCATTTCCACATCTGCCTCATCCTCCACCGCCACCCCTTCCTCTTCCTCCTCCATCACCTCAACCTCTGCATCCTACTCCTCATCCTCCACCTCCACCTCCTCCTGGACCACCACTACCTCCACCTTCTTATCCAACACCTCAACCTCCACCTCCTCATCATATAGGTTAATAATCCTCTTCATTAAATTCGTATGAATTCATAATCTTCTTCATTAGTAATTAAAAAAGTAATTAATTTATATTTTTTCTAAATACTTTTAGGTTGGAAAATTTAAATGATAAATATATGAATTAAATATTTATTTCCAAGTTTAAGATAACCTATTTTTTTCAATATTTCTAAGAGCCTTGCAAAAATCTAGGAGTATAGAAAACTTAGCTACTAAATCAGTCAAGGTTTTTTTAAGTACAAATAATTAGTTATTGGATTAAAACAATGAGGGAAATAATAAGCAAACACGCATTGGGTTTCCCAATAATATTTTGATCTGTCAAAATATATATTGATATATGTATCTATAAATTTGCTAATTATAATGAATTTATTATTAGAAATTTATAGATATTGCACTATATATTAACCCCCACAAAATCGTTTCCCTTATTTAATGTAACGACAACTCTAACCAAAATATCTTATACAATATGTTCCCCTTAACCAGAAACCATTATGAATGTCATTTAACACTAATATGACCCATAATCACTAATTTACTGTGATCACTCATACTCTTAGATAATTTAAAACCCTTCCATAATGCAACCTCTAACAACTATTACCATTAAAAAAAAATGAAATTGGTCACTTGATAATTCTTAAGGGACTAACTCTAAAATTAATTGAACCATAGTGCACTATTATCTTTAAAACATAATGAATTCTAGAAACTATGACCCCTAGTCCACTTCATGATGATGACATTGTAATTCTTGAAATTTTACAATACACATAAATTTTAATATCTAACACATTAACTCCACCATTAAAACTATATATTTTGTGCACTTAAAGTGTGATAACACAGTGATCAATTTGAATGACGTGTAACTCCAAATTAAATCCCATAAGAAAGGAATATAAGAGATATTGTGTATCATTGAGATGATATTTGATTATTGATACTGACCCAAAAATAAATTTTCGTGAGCCAACATATGGTAATGATTTTGATTATGATATTGACCCAGAAAGCACATTTTGTGAGTCAACATATGGTAATGATATTGATGAGTACTCGCATTTCACCCATTAGATCATACAATGATGGTGTATATTTTGTAGATGATTTAAGGTCTTAATGTTGGTGTCTGAAGTTCATTTTAACTATTATTCCCTCCATCAATTAATATTAATCAAGTATACATATATGTTTTTCTCTATATTTAGTCATATGTATTTCAATATTATAAAATTCCTAAATTTCTATGAATGTGAAAATTCTAATAAGTCCATTTGGTTCCCCTCTTTACTAATTTCAATAGAGTTGAAACAAACTTCACTAGTTAGTCCTCCAGAAATATTTAAAAATCTTCCAAAAGATGGAGAGTACCTAAACACATACAAAAAATGAATCTTCCGTCATCACATGTTCAAATGTCCATACAAATAATTGAAGTTTGGTATGCCAACTCTTTAGATGTAGACACGCAAGAGATTTTGTATCAGCCTACAATTGATGAAATATATATAGGATTAGTTAATAATATAATATAATATTTCGAATTCCACCATAAGCTTGAGAAGAACAAGGGGTTATACTTTTACTCCTTCAAAATGTTGAACAAGAAGAAGAAAGAGAAGCATTATTATACACAACCATTTACATTTGACCTCTTAAAACTTATGACATAATCTCATAGGAATATTGCAAGAAAAGACTCACGGAGTTGGAAAGCAACAAGGACATAAACATATACAATAAATGGAAATGGAATATTTTCAGGTATTCAACTAGAAGACACACAACAACAATAGGATTTACACTCAATTGCATCAAACTGTTTTGAGGATATCGTTTAAAGGGTAGCATAGAAAAGAAGCATATAAAATTAGAAAAATTTCTAGAATAATGTATTGGGTTTGACGTCTTGCAGTTTCTTGGACATGAAGAATATGTATTCATTAAAAAAAATATAGAAAATGATGGTAGTTCAGAAAAAACGACAACATAAAAAATCGATTCTAGACAAACTCAATGTATAAAGTTGCTCATCATATGCATACAACCAATGATAGTCGACTAAACCAAAAAGGAAAAAATAAAAATTGAACATCAACTTGACTTGTGATTTAACCCATGTTATTATGATAAGAAGTATAGAAGAAAATGACGTTCAAGATAGAACGCAATCCAAGCAGGCTGATAGTGACAAACTTTCATCCAAGTATTCTAGGTTTGATGACATATTAAGTTGCCTAGTAAACACATTCAGTAGAGAGAACAACACGAAATGGATATTTTGTTGGAATCTTATAACTATGAAATAGAAAAACATAATATAAACATTCTAATAAGAATTAATGATCCACCTTTTGCAGCCCAACAATTAGTACATAAGCCAATTGAACATAGGTTATATATGCCTATAATTATGCTCTTTGCCATAGTTCTAAGTTAATTATTAGGTTGAGAGAATATATCTAAACCCCATGGAATATGTTGGAATATTCAGAGTAATATTGACATAGAGAGGACCTCACGAAAAGGTAGGTTTGGCTAGTGATGCAAAGCTATATGATATGAAAACTAATTTTAAAGTTAGAAAGAGCAAATAGTTGATGGAAAAGTGAAAATTTAAAAGTTAAATTTCAAAATAATATTTATTTTCTTTCGAAGTAAAAAATGGATAGTTTCAAAGTTAGAAACTCTAGCTATTTAATTGTTTTTGCAGTAAAAGACACAAAATTTCAAAGTTAAAAAAGTAATGGTGAAATTTAAAAACTCAATGTTTAACTTGCTTTCTTCACAGTCAAGATAATATGTACAAAAATGGGATGAAGGTCATTATACATAGTTTTGTTTGCTAAATAATAAAATTGTCAAAATACTTTTTTAGGATAAGTTGTTAAATAAGAAAAAAATATTCAAATTCATATGGCTTAACAACAATTTTCACTAATAAAATAACATTTTTAACTAATAAATAAAATCATATAGATTAATAATCATCTTCTTTAGTAATTAAAAATTAATTAATTTATAATTTTTTCTAAATAATTTTAGGTTGGAAAATTTAAATGATAAATATATAAATAAAATATTTATTTCAAAGTTTAAGATATCCTAATAAAACCCAACCCATTAGTTATTGGAATAAAACAATGAGTGAAATCATAAGTAAACACACATTGGGTTTCCCAATAATATTTTGATCTGTAAAAATATATATTAATATATGTACCTATAAATTCACTAATTCTAATGAATTGATTATTAGATATTTCTACTTATTGCACTATATATTAACCCGACAAAATTGTTTCCCTTATTTATACAACATGTGCCCCTTAACCAAAAACGGTTATGAAAGTCAAAACACTAGTATGACCCATAACCGCTAATTTAGTGTGATCACTCATACTCCTAGATAATTAAAAGACCTTCCATAATGCAACCTCTAACAGCTATTACCATTAAAAAACAATGACATTGGTCACTTGGTAATTCTTAATGGACTAACTGTAAAATTAATTGAACCATACTGCACTATTATCCTTAAAACACAATGAATTATAGAAACTATGACCCCTACTACACTTCATGATCATGACATTGTAATTCTTAAAATTTTACAATACACATCAATTTTAATATCTAACACAAACTCTACGATTCAAACTATATCTTTTATGCACTTAAAGTGTCATAACATAGTGATCAATGTGAATGAAGTGTAACTACAAATTAAATCCCATAAGAAAGTAATATAATAGATATTGTGTATCTTTGAGATGATATTTTGATTATCGATATTGACCCAAAAATAACTTTTCTTGAGCCAACATATGGTAATGATTTTGATTATGATATTGACCCAAAAAGCACTTTTTTGTGAGTCAACATATGGTAATGATCTTGATGACTTCTCTCATTTCACCCATTAGATCATACAATTATGGTGTATATTTTGTAGATGATTTAAGGTCTTAATGTTGGTGTCTAAAGTTTATATTAACTATTATTCCTTCCATCAATTAATATTAATCAAGTATATATATGTTTTTTTCTATTAAATAGTTATATGTATTTCAAAATTATAAAATTCCTAAATTTCTAAATTGTGTATTTCTATATGGTTTTTTCCTATTTCCACTGTTAAATGCAATATGAATAATAAATATTCTTTATTTGATTCCTATTTATTCATGTTTGTATTATTGTGTTAAATATATGTATTATTAAAATAAGTTTTTGATACTTCATTTTTTTCTTATTTCTAAATCTTTCCTAATGAGAGAGAGTCATTTTGCATGAATAGGGAGAGTCTCTAACATATCACTATTCTACAATAAATTGGTCAAATGCTCGTGACAGGAAAAATATACAACTAGGAAAAACACGTTGGTGACATGCTGAATATGAATCGATATGAATGTGAAAATTCTAATAAGTCCATTTGGTTCCCCTCTTTACTAATTTTAGTAGACATGAAACAAACTTCACTAGTTAGTCCTCCAGAAATCTTTAAAAATCTTCCAAAAGATGGAGAGTACCTCAACAGATATAAAAAACGAATCCTCCCTCATCGCATGTTCAATTGTCCATATAAATAATTGAATTTTTGTATGTCAACTCTTTAGATGTAGACCCGCAAGAGATTCTATATTAGCCTACAATTGACGAAATATATATAGGATCAGTTAACAATCTAATATAATATTCCCAATTCCACCATAAGCTCAAGAAGAACAAGGGGATATACTTTCACTCCATCGAGATGCTGAACAAGAAGAAGAAAGGGAAGCATAATTATACACAACCATTTAAATTTGACATCTTAGAACTTGTGACATAATCTGATAAAAATATTGCAAGCAAAGACTCACGGAGTTGGACACCAACAGGGACGTAAAAATATACAATAAATGGAAATGGAATATTTCTAGGTGTTCAACTAGAAGACACACAACAAAAATAGAATCTACACTCAATTGCATGAAAAGTTTTTGAGGATATCATATAAAGAGTAGAAAACAAAAGAAACATAGAAAATTAGAACAATTTCTAGAATAATGTATTGGGTTTGATGTCTTGCAGTTGTTTGGACATGGAGAATATGTATTCATTGAAACAAACTATAGAAAGTGATGGTAGTTTAGAAAACACAACAACATAAAAAATCAATTCTAGACAAGCTCAACATAGAAAGGCACTCATCATAGGGATATAACCAAGGATAGTCAACTAAACCAAACAGGAAATAAAATTTAACATCGACTTGACTTGTGATTTAACCCATGTTACTACAATAATAAGTATAGAGGAAAATGATGTTCAAGACATAACGTGATCCAAGCAAACTGATAGTGATGAAGATTCATCCAAGTATTCTAGGTTTTGATGACATATTAAGTTGCCTAGTAACAACATTGAGTAGAGAGAACAAAATGAAATTGAGATTTGGTTGGAATTTTATAACTATGAAATAGAACAACACAATATAAACATTTTAATAAGAATTAATGATCCACCTTTTGTAATCCAAGAATTAGTACATAAGTTGGTCGACCACACGTTATATATGTCTATAATTATGGTCATCAATATATTTATAATTTAATTATTAGGTTGCTAGGATATATCTAAACCCCATGGAATATGTTGGAATATTCATAGTCCCAATATTCACATATTTCATACGCTAAAATTTTCCGAACTAAAAGTTTTTTGTTGTTTGTTTGAAATATGCAATTGCAATTTTTTTATAAAAACCACAAATAATTTGTAATAAAGTTATTATTTAAGTTAATTTTTGTTGTTTTTTTAATATATTAAAATTTGAGTATGAATATGGGTTACCCATTTTAAATGGGTTATCAGGATTGAATTTTAGTTTGTAGTTCGATCCATTAATTATATGGTTCCATAGTTTGTATTAATATAATGTAATATTTTCTTCTAACTTAAATTGGAAAAAAAATTCCAAATTGATTTGCCTATAATAAATATAAGTTTAGCTAACTTTTCATGAAATTTTTTAATATAGTTAAATGCAACATGTATAAAATGGGTTAGTGTTTTGATTCTTATCATAAATTGATGGATATACAATTTTCAATCCATTTAATTATATGGTCACAATAGCTATAATAAAACTAGTAAATCATTTTATAGTCATAATATTCTATATATATCGTGTATTTGAAATTAATGTTGAAACCATTTTTTTAATTGAACTGAAAAGGAATAGATATCATAACTAAATTTTAAATAAATCCCAACCTTCTATTAATCAACAATATTAAAAATATTAATTATTGATTATTTAATCTCTAGCATCAACCCATTGATCATTGATAATTAAATTAAAATTGTAGAAATCCTATTATAAGGTATACACACTATCAACATAACATAATTAAGGAATCATAAATATGTTTTCACAAGTTTATTTATATGTATTTCAAATGTGTAAATTATGTATTCCCATTTTTCTCTAATCACTAATATTTATATTAATATACATAAATATATATATTTGTAATATGATTTGTTATTATTTTTTTTGTTTTGTTTTGTTTTTGTTTCAATTTTGTCTAATCAATTCTAAGTTAAATTTTGAGGCTTTGTATTGAAATATAAGTTGTTGTTGAGTTCAATTGCAATTATTTTCACTATATGTACAGTCTGTGTGATATTTTTCTATCAAATTTATGCAAATCTCAAATGCATTCACATTTACTTCTTTAGGAATGGAATTTAAAGGATACAAATCAAAATATATTGAAACCATTATACCAATATTAATGCTTTATTTAACCTCATTATTCATGAAACTCCCCCTTTGAATGAATGTGAGATATGCAAGACACCGTGCATGCGATTTGGAAGCGAATGGTAATACAATATAAAAATATATTTTTTGATCTTATTGACAAATTAATATATTTTAAGAAAACACTTAAAATAAAATGGAAATATAATAAAAATGAAGATATACATTGAATGAGAAGAGGTAATACTTTCATTAACAAGAGATAATTGTTCAACATTACACTTGTTTAGGATAGTAAACACCTACATCACCACTATTGCAAGCTATTCTACTAAAAATGATCATATTTTTATTATATATGTACAATGACCAAATTCCCCCCCGCCCCCTTAATTTTTGTTGGCTATTTAGTTCTCCTTCTTATCAAAAGAAGCCATGAAGGTGAGATAAACTTGGACATGCATAAAAAACTTGAGTGAAATAAGAGAAGAGTACAATGTTTCTTTGACTAAATTATAATATTATTACATTTATGCATCCTAAATTTTCCTTAATCATTTCAAAAAAAAAAAGTATCATTAAATGGACACGCCCTTAGCATTGAGGATTTTCATGAGTACTATGTCACAAAGCCTCACAACATGCAAACATTAAATGACCCACAACTTTATTCCTTTTTAGTTATTCCCCATATGTTAGTTTTATTCAAGAATTTCTCATGTTATCTTCTCTTTTAATCACTTAATTCTTCTATATATTTTGCACAACTATGAAATGTTTTTTCTTTCTTCTCAAAGGGTTCTATCTAGTAGCAAAACTTTCAAGAATGGAAATTTATTTTAAAGCCTATAAACCTTTCCTAACATTAGTACTCGCTAATATCCATAATTTTAAATGTCTAATGATATTTCCATAAAAATATTGAGAGTTTTAATTATTTTTAAGTTAAAATAATTTTAAAGTATAAACTTTGAGCATATAAATTTAAAACTAAATTTAAAAAATGTCAAAATTGACAAATATTTTTATTTTTATTTTGAAAAACCTCGAAATATTACCCCCAATAAATTTCTCTACTACATGGAAAATTATTAGGCTTATTTACATTGGAACATTGTTTATTCTACCAAGACCTCATAGAATATCCGTCAATATTATCTCATTTTTCGCTTTACTTAGGCACGCCCCTTCCTCATCAAGGGTGATTTAACTCCTAGAGGATGGTAACTCAACATGTTTCTTTTGTTATACCTAACCACTTTAAGCATTAAATATATTAATTGAGTACCCTAATAAATATATGTGGGATTTTAAACTTTCTTATTTATATGGGTCTATAATTATGCATAATCATTTGCCACTTGCTTGTTGTTCACAATCACTTGCAAGGCCCCTTCATTCATATAGAAAATTTGGACATATATATTTGGGTTTGTGTGGTCCTATGAATTTTAATTATGATAATGAAAATAAGCATACAAAATATTATGTTGATGATTACACTAGAATGTGTTGGGTGTACTTACTAAAAATTAAATCTCAAGCTTTCAAAACATTTAAGGATTTCCATGTATGGATTGGATATGAAGCATAATCACACATTGGCTCTATTCATACCATTAATGGAATATAATGTAATCTAATGAATATGAAAAATATATTTGCAAGCACGAGATTCAACATAAGAGCATACTTCCATACAATTCTCAACAAAACTAAGTAGTTGAAAGAATGAACATTACTTTATTGAATATAGTTCTCTCAATGAGGTTTTTCAAAAACAGAACATTGATGTTTTGGGATTATTTGATTTTGTGTGTAATGTATGTGAAAAAATTATTTCCATCTCACGCTCTTAGAAAAAGAGTCCTTGTAAAATGTGGTATGGATGAAATCCTTCACTAAGACATCACAATGTCTTTGCTTCCTCTATATTCACTTATGTTTATTATAGTATAGCCATTCTTGCATATTTCGTATATTATTGTAAGTTTTTACTTCTTACCTTGTGGTTGTGATGTATCATAAGTTGGTTTTGGTTTCCTAAAAGGATTTCAGGGTAATTTCTACTTTTCTTAATGATTTCAAAATGAACTACCCTTCATACACTGAGTTCCTTCCAATATTGTACAATCTTTATAGAATTCTCACTCTATGATTAAATTGTATCTTGGTTCTCATCTCGATATAATTTTTATTTTTAAAAGCATATATGTACAGTACTAATGTTATTTCGTTTAAAACAAAGCATCGGATTGAAGGATGTCATCTATATTACTAAGGTTAGACTCTAGTTATCTCAAAACCTTCTATAATGTTCTTTACCTAATTAATTTAAAGTGATTCCAATTCAAACAGAGGAATTCCTTTCTTGTGTGTATACATTAGTCTATGACCAACTTGGGTGATCTGGTGACATTGTTTTGGAATCAAAATTCATGCAAGTTTTTCCACCTATGCTTTAGCCTTCAAGTACTTATCAAATGCTTCCTCTTTACAGGGTTTTGATGTCAGTTTCCATTTTCACTTGATGTTGGTTGTAAGGAAATTTGATGTTGTTTGAGTTTAACTAAAACCCTTATATATCTAGTTCTTTTCCAAAAATGCATGACACTTAAAAAAATGTATGTATATTGATTAAAATTTAACGGATTTACCCTCTTTGTTAATGAAAATATTTAATTATGATAGAATAGTTTTGGTTGTCTTATGGCCCCAATAGTGTAAATCTTTCTTTTTATTCATGAGGACAATTTATACAATATATTTACTTCTTACTATGTCTAATGAAGTGATTCCTTCAAAAGTTTACAATACTATAATATTTTTTCTATTTATATTATATGAGTACACATTAAATATTCATGTCAGCTCTATGTGATTACACCAAATAATAATTACACAAAATATGAAGAATACCAAAATAATAAACAAAGACATATATGATTCCTAATATCCTATGTTTCTCAAGTAAACATAAACTAAGAAGAACATAAGGCTTTGTATTCAAGTAACAACGTTAAATTTAACCCAACGATTTTTAAATCAATGATAATTAAATGAAACCAATCATTCCCTAACAAATGGTTCATTGAACAATAAAAGTAGAACTATAAGTGTTTTACAGAAAAAGAAAAGGTTTAAAAAAAATAAACTCAAAATTTTTGATCTTGATAAATGCTTCAAATTCTTGGCCGAGATATTAGATCTAAACATAAAAGAAATTTCATGTATGTGAATGACTATATTTGTGAATAGAGGAAATATTTCTAAATGAATTACTTATCATTTAATAGTAAGATATTATGTATGTGAAGGGATATGTTCTAGATTCATGAAATTGTAGTTTTCATTTCCAACAGTGCAGAAGAGAGTGACAATTTATTTGAATATAAGACATCAATCTTAAATTAACTTCCATATCTCCACCTCCACCTCCACCTCCATCATCTAATTGCCCACGTCCACCTCCTCCTCCTCCTCCTCCTCT